>CAXKVI010000002.1:65476029-65588529 GCA_964058755.1 Campiglossa producta
ATAACCCCATTTTTATGTGTGAGAATGCTTTTAATATCATATGGGTCTATACCAATTTTCAGGTCCCTACCTTGAACCCTTTCACTGATATTCTGCTTGAAAAATTTAGTTTGTATGGGAGGTGCCACGCCCCCTTTTCTGATAACCCCATTTTTATGTGTGAGAATGCTTTTAATATCATATGGGTCTATACCAATTTTCAGGTCCCTACCTTGAACCCTTTCACTGATATTCTGCTTGAAAAATTTAGTTTGTATGGGAGGTGCCACGCCCCCTTTTCTGATAACCCCATTTTTATGTGTGAGAATGCTTTTAATATCATATGGGTCTATACCAATTTTCAGGTTCCTACCTTGAACCCTTTCACAGATATTTTGCTTGAAAATATAGTTGGTATTAGAGGTGCCATACCCCCCTTTCTGATAACTCCCCTTTTTATGTGTGAGAATGCTTTTGATATCATATACTTAAAAAAAAAAAAACTAATGGCGGCGATATACCAACATAACCTCTAACGAGATTTTTAGCCGAGCTTCTCTTTCTAACTTGTGGTGTGTTGCTTTTGAGTTTTCCTACAAGTTGACCTACAGTTTTTTGCCGACTCCGAACGGCACTTGCAAAGCAAATGAATTTTTTGCTGAGAAGCTTCTCATGGCAGAAATACACCCGGAGAGTTTGCCAAACTACTGCCGAGGGGCGACCCCGTTTAGAAAAATTGTTTTTCTAAATAATTTTTGATGTTACTTTTGCCGGGCATCGAACCGCCACGACTTGGTGTGGAAGGCCGAACACTTAACCGCTACACCATGGCGGCCGCCGTCATATACTTACTTAAACTTAAAATAGCCTTTAACCGCCTAGGCGATTTTGGCCGTCCAACATGTTACGCCAGTCGGTTCTTTGTTGAGCCAACTGGCGCCAATTAGAGACACCGCGTGCTCGCAGGTGTGCCTCTACTTGATCCTGCCATCGATGTGGCGGTCTCCCTCTTCCTCTACTTCCACCGGCGGGTGTCGATAAAAATACCTTCTGGACCGGAGCGTCCTCGTTCATTCGCACCACGTGTCCTAGCCAGCGGAGCCGCTGGGTTTTAATTCGCTGAACTATGTCCACGTCTGCGTAAAGCTCATACAGCTCATCATTATATCTTCTTCGGTACTCGCCGTCGCCAACTTTTAGGGGTCCATAAATCTTTCGAAGAATTTTTCTCTCGAATACTCCCAGAGCCGCCTCATCAGATGCTGTCAGTGTCCATCCTTCTGCACCATATAGCAGGATGGGTACGATAAGTGACTTATAGAGTGTTGTTTTTGTTCGTCGAGAGAGGACTTTACTTCTAAATTGCCTACTCAGCCCAAAGTAGCATTTGTTTGCAAGAGTTATCCTTCTATGGATTTCCAGGCTTACATTGTTGTTGGTAGTAATGCTGCTTCCCAGGTATACAAAGTCCCTTACTATCTCGAAATTATGGCTGCCAACAGTGGCGTGGTTGCCAAGGCGCGAATGCGCTGACTCTTTGCTTGATGCCAGCAGGTACTTCGTTTTACCTTCGTTCACCACCAAAACCATTTTTTCCGCTTCCTTTACTAATTTGGAGTACGCGAAGTTACGGCGCTGTTGTTGAGGCCAATGATGTCGATGTCGTCGGCATACGCCAACAGTTGTACGCTCTTTTAACATATTGTTCCAGCGCGGTTAAGTTCTGCAGCTTTTATTATTTTATCCAGCATTAAATTAAAGAAATCACACGATAGGGCGTCGCCCTGCCTGAAACCTCGTTTAGTTTCGAACGGCTCGGAGAGGTCCTTCCCAATTCTAACCGAGCTGGTGGTGTTGTTCAGCGTCACTTTGCACAGCCGTATAAGTTTTGCTGGGAAACCAAAATCAGACATAGCGGCGTATAGGCAACTCCTTTTCGTGCTGTTGAAGGCGAAGAGATGGTGTGTGTCGATCCTTTCCTCACGGGTTTTTTCCAAGATTTGGCGTATTGTAAAAATCTGGTCGATGGTAGATTTACCAGGTCTGACGCCACACTGATAAGGTCCAATCAGTCGGTTTACGTCAGGCTTTCACACAATACGCTTCATAGGACCTTATATGCGATACTCAAAAGGCTGATTCCACGATAGTTGGCGCAGTTTGCGGGATCACCCTTCTTATGGATTGGGCATAGAACACTTGGATTCCAATCTTCAGGCATGCATTCATCCGACCATATTCTGCACAAGAGCTGGTGCATGCACTTTACCAGCTCCTCGCCGCCGCATTTAAATAGCTCAGCGGGCAGGCCATCGGCACCCGCCGCTTTATTGTTTTTTAGCCGTGATATAGCTACTCGCACCTCGTTATAGTCGGGTTGTGGAACTTCGATTCCATCGTCATCGATTGTGGGGTCGGGTTCGTCCTCTTCTCTGGATTGTTGTTCCGTTCCTCCGTTTAGAAGGGCAGAGAAGTGATAACCTTAGTACTCTCTAAACATCTGTCACCAGGTCGCCGTTGCCATTTTTACAGGAGTTTGCCCCGGGGTTAAAACCCATTCGTCGTCGAATTCTTTGATAAAATTTTGGGGCGTTGCTTCTAATCGCTAGCATTTCAAGCTCTTCGATTTCACGCTTTTCCGCTTCCCTTTTCTTCGCCCGAAAAAGCCGTCTCGCTTCCCTCTTCATCTCGCGGTAGTGTTCATATAGGTCTATACTAATTTTCGGGTCCCTACCTTGAACCCTTTCGCAGATATTCTGCTTGAAATAGTCAGTTTGTATGGGAGGTGCCACGCCCCCTTTTCTAATAACCCCTCTTTTTATGTGTGAGAATGCTTTTGATATCATATAGGTCTATGTCAATAGGTGTATACCAATTTCCAGGTTCCTACCTTGGACCCTTTCACACACGGCTAAAAAAATGGACCTAAATTTTAAACCCGTATAAAGTTTAATCAATTTTTCAAACTTTTTTGTGCAATATTTCAAACCGTCCAAATACCTACAAAGATTTTCAATTTCTTTTGGTTTCGATTTAAAATCTAAATGAAAAATCTGTCTAAATTTTTTATTTTTGGTTTGTTTTAATGTAATTGAATTTTGCCCACAAAAACTTCATGTGCGTCATAGCTCAGCGGTAGAGCAGTCGGCTGTGACTCTTGAGCGTTTTCGTTCGAGTTCTGTCAGCTGCCACATGTTTTTTAGTTTTATTTTATTCTTAAAACTTTTCGGTCTAAAATTTAAACTTTTGGGTTTGAAAATTCAAATTTATTTTTGAAAGCTTATTCAAGATTGAATTTTGCCAACAACATTTTTGTGTGCGATGTAGCTCAGTGGTAGAGCAGACGGGCATGATGCGAGGAGTCTTGGTTCGAATTCCCACCAACGGACAAAAAATTTATTTTATCTTTAAAAAATTGTTAAAACATTTCTTGTTTATAATTGAAACCCGATTCATTTAGCCAATTTTCATGAAAACTGGTCTAGATTTAATTTGAATCCAAATTTGGTTTAGTCATATATGTAGTCCAAAAAAGTTTAAAATTTAGGTTCAAATTTTTAGCCGTGCAGATATTCAGCTTGAAAAAATAAGTTTTTATGGGAGGTGCCACGCCCCTTTTTCTGATAACCCCCCTTTTTATGTGTGAGAACGCCCTTGACATCAAATAGGTGTAAACCAATTTTCAGGTCCCTACCTTGAACCCTTTCACAGATATTCTGTTTGAAAAAATAAGTTTGTATGGGAGAATGCTTTTTATATCATATATGTGTATACCAATTTTCAGGTCCCTACCTTGAACCCTTTCACAGATATTCTGCTTGAAAAATTTAGTTTGTATGGGAGGTGCCACACCCCCTTTTCTGATAACCCCCTGTTTTATGTGTGAGAATGCCTTTGACATCATATAGGTCTATACCAATTTTCAGGTCCCTAACTTGAACCCTTTCACAGAGGCGAATGCCTTGAAATATTTAGTTTATATGGGAGGTGCCACGCCCCCTTTTCTAATAACCCCTTGTTTTATGTGTGAGAATGCTTTTGATATCATATAGGTCTATACCAATAGGTGTATACCAATTTTCAGGTCCCTACACAGCTAAAAATTTGAACCTAAATTTTAAACATTTTTGGACTACATATATGACCAAACCAAATTTGGATTCAAATTCAATATAGACCAGTTTTCATGAAAATTGGCTAAATGAATCGGGTTTCAATTATAAACAAGAAATGTTTTAACAATTTTTTAAAGATAAAATAAATTTTTTGTCCGTTGGCGGGAATTCGAACCAAGACTCCCCGCACCACGCCCGTCTGCTCTACCACTGAGCTACATCGCACACATAAATGTTGTTGGCAAAATTCAATCTTGAATAAGCTTTCAAAAATAAATTTGAATTTTCAAACACAAAAGTTTACATTTTAGACCGAAAAGTTTTAAGAATAAAATAAAACTAAAAAAATGTGGCAGCTGGCAGGATTCAAACGAAAACGCTCAGGAGTCACAGCCGACTGCTCTACCGCTGAGCTATGACGCACATGAAAATCTTGTGGGCAAAATTCAATTATATTCAAACAAAACAAAAATTAAAAATTTAGACTGCTTTTTCATTTAGATTTTAAATCGAAACCAAAAGAAATTGAAAATCTTTGTAGGTATTTGGACGGTTTGAAATATTGTACAAAAAGGTTTGAAAAATTGATTAAACTTTATACGGGTTTAAAATTTAGGTTCATTTTTTTAGCCGTGTACCCTTTCCCAGATATTCTGCTTGTAAAATTAAGTTTGTATGAGAGGTGCCACGCCCCCTTTTCTGATAACCCCCTGTTTTATGTGTGAGAATGCTTTTAATATCATATAGGTCTGTACCAATTTTCAGGTCCCTACCTTGAACTCTTTCACAGATATTCTCCTTGAAATATTTAGTTTGTATGGGATGTGCCACGCCCCCTTTTTTAATAACCTTCCTTTTTATGTGTGATATTCTCCTTGAAAAAATAAGTTTGTATGAGAGGTGCTACGCCCCCTTTTCTAATAACCCCCTTTTTATGTGTGAGAATGCTTTTGATATCATATAGTAGGTCTATACCAATTTTCAGGTTCCTACCTTGAACCCTTTCACAGATATTCTGCTTGAAAAATTAAGTTTGTATGGTAGGTGCCACGCCTTCTTTTCTGATAACCCCCTGTTTTATGTGTGAGAATGCTTTTGATATATTTAGTTTGTATGGAAGGTGCCACGCCCCCTTTTCTGAACCCCCTGTTTTATGTGTGAGAATGCTTTTGATACCATATAGGTGTATACCAATTTTCAGGTCCCTACCTTGAACCCTTTCACAGATATTCTGCTTGAAAAAATAAGTTTGTATGGGAGGTGCCACGCCCCCTTTTCTGATAACCCCCTGTTTAATGTGTGGGAATGCGTTTGATATCATATAGGTGTATACCAATTTTCAGGTCCCTACCTTGAACCCTTTCACAGATATTCTGATTGAAAAATTAAGTTTGTATGGGAGGTGCCACGCCCCCTTTGCTGATAACCCCCCTTTTTATGTGTGAGAATGCTTTTTATATCATATAAGTCTATACCAATTTTCAGGTTCCTACCTTCACAGATATTCTCCTTGAAATAGTCAGTTTGTATGGGAGGTGCCACGCCCCCTTTTCTGATAACCCCCCTTTTTATGTGTGAGAATGCTTTTGATATCATATAGATCTATACCAATTTTCAGCTCCCTACCTTGAACCCTTTCACAGATATTCTGCTTGAAAAATTTAGTTTGCATGGGAGGTGCCACGCCCGCTTTTCTGATAACCCCCCTTTTTATGTGTGAGAATGCTTTTGATATCATATAGATCTATACCAATTTTCAGCTGCCTACCTTGAACCCTTTCACAGGTATTCTGCTTGAACATTTTAGTTTGTATGGGAGGTGGTACGCCCGCTTTTCTTATAACCTCCTTTTTATACCCAGCTGTACTTGTACACAGGGTATTATAACTTTGTTAGGATAACGGTTGGTCGTACAGGTATAAAGGAATCGAGATAGATATAGACTTCCATATATCAATATGATCAGGATCGAAAAAAAATTTGATTGAGCCATGTCCGTCCGTCTGTCCGTCCGTCCGTCCGTCCGTCCGTCTGTCCGTTAACACGATAACTTCAGCAAATAATGAGATATCTTCACCAAATTTGGCATGCGTACTTATTTGGGTTCAGAATAGATTGCTATTGAAAATGGCTAAAATCGGACCATAATTTTCGATATCGAAAATTTCGAAAAACGTATAAAATGGGTTAATTCAATATTAGAAGCAGCTACAATGATAAAATTTGCAATAATAACTTCAGAACAGTTTATGCTAGTATAAAGAAATTTCGTAGAGGACATACTATTGTTGTGGTAAATTCAACTATAGAAAATAAACGAAATCGCTTCGCGACCACGCCTACTTTTTCATAAAAGTTATATTGAAAGGAGGTGGAAATATTGAAAAGTCCATATCTAATTAACTGATTTCGCTATAATAATATAATTTGGTACATACATCAACTTTCATATTCTTTACATAATTTTTTCAAAATTTTGGAAAGTGGGCGTGGCACCGCCCACTTATGAGTCAAGCAATTTTTAAATTCGACTGCTAACAACTTCAGAACGGTGTGAGATAGATTTACGAAATTAGGTATACAAAACAAAGAATAACAGCATTTTATGTGCACAGCTGGGTATGTAATGTTCGGTTTCACCCGAACTTAGACTTCCTTACTTGTTATTTATTATATTATATTATTATAAGCTTTTATTTAGTTTCACCTGACGGCTGTCTGTTATCAAATCTTGCAAGCTAAATTTGATACACTTCCCGGTGTCCGATTGATCTGAAATTCTGCACCCATGTATAACCCCGATGACAATGCAATATTATAAAAAAAAAATTTCGATAGGTGGCGCGTGGGTCGCTATATTTTCAAAATTCGCATTTATTGTCCGATTTAGCTGAAATTCGTAACATGTATTACTACCATGAAAAGAAATATTTTTGTAAAAAAAAAATCCGCTAGGTGGGGCTGAGATAGCGGTAATAAAAACTCAAAACCGTAATTGTGGACCTATTTGGCTGATATTTTACGTGTGTGTTACTTAATTAATTTCTAAATGTTAAAAAAAAATTGGACCCGCTAGGTGGCGCGTGAGTCGCTTTATTTGAGAATTACGAAGGTCTGTTTTCAGTGTCGATTAATTCGTTTTTCAACGAACTTCCCGTTGAGGTAGGATCTTGAAATTTTCATCATCGCTTAGTTTTATACCCCAATGCACTATAATAAAAAAATAAGTCCGATAGGTGGCGCATGGGTAGAGATATTTGAAAAATTTAATTTACAGAGATTTTGCTTTCGATTTTGAACTAACTCCCCGTTGAGCTGGGGTTTTGAAATTTTCACCATCGATCAGGTTTTACTGACAATGCATTATACAAAAAAAAAATCTAAAATATTGCTTTATTTGCAAAAATCCAATCATCACCCAAGTTTAGTCGTTTTTCCCTATTGCCATAGAAAGAAGATTGAAATTCGCCGCGTGGTGTATTCCAAAAGTACCTTTACTTACCACGCGGCGAATTCCTTTACTCTTATGAGCATTGTCTATTGATATGCAGATGGCACTGAAGAATGCAACATTCGGCTAATTTCTTCACTCTTTTGAGCAATTATGCATAAAAAGTTGGCTCTGCTGATTTTGAATTATTAAATTGAAGAAAAAAGGAAACAGCTAATTATTATTGAAACGCAGTTCTAATTAATTTATTATTATTATAAGCTTTTATTTAGTTTCACCTGACGACTGTCTGTAATCAAATCTTGCAAGCTAAATTTGATACACTTCCCGGTGTCCGATTGATCTGAAATTCTGCACCCATGTATAGCCCCGATGACAATGCAATATTATAAAAAAAAATTTCGATAGGTGGCGCGTGGGTCGCTATATTTTCAAAATTCGCATTTATGGTCCGATTTGGCTGAAATTCGTAACATGTATTACTACCATGAAAAGAAATATGTTTGTAAAAAAAATTCCGCTAGATAGGGCTGAGATAGCGGTAATAAAAACTCAAAATCGTAATTATGGACCGATTTGGCTGATATTTTACGTGTGTGTTACTTAATTACTTTCTAAATGTTAAAAAAAAAATGGACCCGCTAGGTGGCGCGTGAGTCGCTTTATTTGAGAATTACCAAGGTCTGTTTTCAGTGTCGATTAATTCGTTTTTTCAACGAACTTCCCAAAACAAAAAAATAATTCCGATAGGTGGCGCACGAGTAGAGATATTCGAAAGTTTTCATTCCAGGAAATTTTGCTTTTGATATTGTACTAACTTGCAGTTAAAATGGGATTTTGCAAATTTTCATCATCGTTCAGGCTTCGCTAACAATAAATAAAAAAGTTTGCTTAATTTCAAAAATCCCATTTATCGTTTAGTTTAGTCTTTATTCCAATATCCCAAAAGTAACTTTATTAACCACGCGGCTTTATTGTAAAAGATTCTATGGTTTCTGTTGCTGCTAGCAGCCGATTGATGTCGCTGCGACATTATTGCCTCTTGTTGATAAACCGAACTAAAAAATAAAAAATAAAATGAAAGAAAAAAAAAATTTTTTAAAAATAAGCTTTTATTATTGGTTTATAAAATTACCTAAAAAGTAAAAAATAAATTGACTGTAAAGGAATATAACACTTTATAAGTTCATTGTAACCTTTAAAGATAATTTGGTTTCTTCGTCTGCCACAAAATAATTCCATATTGTACATAATTATATATTTCTAACATTAAAACTTTACACCTAAATTATTAAATTTTCCAGTATATATCACATTCCTAATTTTATTAATAATAAAAGCGTGTTAAATTTTGATGGTATAATTAAGAACATTTAGGACCTTCTTTTCTATTTGATGGTATAATTAAGAACATTCAGGTGTTAAATTTTGATGGTATAATTAAGAACATTTAGGACCTTTTTTTCTATTTGATGGTATAATTAAGAACATTCAGGACCTTCTTTTCTTGCTATCGAAATTTAACACGCTTTTATTATTAATAATATTAGGAATGTGATATATACTGGAAGATTTAATAATTTAGGTGTAAAGTTTTAATGTTAGAAATATATAATTATGTACAATATGGAATTATTTTGTGGCAGACGAAAAAGCCAAATTATCTTTAAAGGTTACAATGAACTTATAAAGTGTTATATTCCTTTACAGTCAATTTATTTTTTACTCTTTAGTTAATTTTATAAACCAATAATAAAAGCTTATTTTTAAAAAAGTGTTTTTTTCTTTAATTTTATTTATGTGTGAGAATGCTTTTGATATCATATGGTTCTATACCAATTTTCAGAGGTCTATACCAATTTTCAGGTCCCTACCTTGAACCCTTTCACAAATATTCTGCTTGAAAAATTTAGTGCACAGTAAAAAGAAAAGTCTAACTTTAATACCATTTTGGTGTTTATGTATAACAACGCCGAAAAGTATTAAATTAATACCATATTCGGCCTAATTAAGAAAGAGAGGAATTCAGTCGAAGATTCTCTCAGGAAAAAAAAAACAAAAATTTACAGTTTTATTATATTGCCTTTACCGATTGTCGAACTCACAATTTATTGAATGCCGAAAGGAGATGTCTACTATCAAGCCATCAAGTACTTATGCTTGCCAGCGTCTAATTGCACTCTTGTTCTTAATGTAGTATCGCAATAGCGACGAACCGTGTGCTGTGAAGAACAAACCACCGGACTTAATTTAATGCTAAAAAGTAATTAATTTAATACTTTTCCGGCTTTGTTTTTAAACAAATAGTACCTAAAACATTATAATGAGAGATAGCGCTATAGAGAGAGCGCTTTAGTATTATTTTGGCATTATTTTAAAACTATTTGGAATTAAAAAATTTCAGTCTTAAATTAATTTAGTATTAAAACTCAAATTTAATTCCAAAAAGGCTTAAATTCAATACCGACTGGTATTAAAAGTAATATTTCATTTTTTACTGTGTGTGTATGTTAGGTGCCACGCCCCCTCTTCTGATAACCCCCTTTTTATGTGTGAGAATGCTTTTGATATCATATAGGTCTAAACCAATTTTCAGGTCCCTACCTTGAACACGGCTAAAAAAATGGACCTAAATTTTAAACCCGTATAAAGTTTAATCAATTTCTCAAACTTTTTTGTGCAATATTTCAAACCGTCCAAATACCTACAAAGATTTTCAATTTCTTTTGGTTTCGATTTAAAATCTAAATGAAAAAGCTGTCTAAATTTTTTATTTTTGGTTTGTTTTAATGTAATTGAATTTTGCCCACAAAAACTTCATGTGCGTCATAGCTCAGCGGTAGAGCAGTCGGCTGTGACTCTTGAGCGTTTTCGTTCGAGTTCTGTCAGCTGCCACATGTTTTTTAGTTTTATTTTATTCTTAAAACTTTTCGGTCTAAAATTTAAACTTTTGGGTTTGAAAATTCAAATTTATTTTTGAAAGCTTATTCAAGATTGAATTTTGCCAACAACATTTATGTGTGCGATGTAGCTCAGTGGTAGAGCAGACGGGCATGATGCGAGGAGTCTTGGTTCGAATTCCCACCAACGGACAAAAAATTTATTTTATCTTTAAAAAATTGTTAAAACATTTCTTGTTTATAATTGAAACCCGATTCATTTAGCCAATTTTCATGAAAACTGGTCTAGATTTAATTTGAATCCAAATTTGGTTTGGTCATATATGTAGTCCAAAAAAGTTTAAAACTTAGGTTCAAATTTTTAGCCGTGAACCCTTTCACAGATATTCTGCTTGACAAATTTTGTTTGTATGGGAGGTGCCACTCCCCCTTTTCTGATAACCCCCATTTTTATGTGTGAAAATGCCTTTGATATCATATAGGTCTATTCCAATTTTCAGGTCCCTACCTTGAACCCTTTCAAAAGTATTCTGCTTGAAAAATTTAGTGTCCGGGAGGTGCCCGCCCCCTTTTCTGATAACCCCCCTTTTTATGTGTGAGAATACTTTTGATATCATATATTTAGTTTGTATGGGAATGTGTAAGAATGCTTTTGACATCATATAGATCTATACCAATTTTCAGCTCCCTACCTTGAACCCTTTCACAGATATTCTGCTTGAAAATTTAAGTTTGTATGGGAAATGCCACGCCCCTATTTCTAATAAGCCCCCTTTTTATGTGTGAGAATGCTTTTGATATCATAAATGTCTATTCCAATTTTCAGGTCCCTACCTTGAACCCTTTCAAAAGTATTCTGCTTGAAAAATTTAGTGTCCGGGAGGTGCCCGCCCCCTTTTCTGATAACCCCCCTTTTTATGTGTGAGAATGCTTTTGATATCATATATTTAGTTTGTATGGGAATGTGTAAGAATGCTTTTGACATCATATAGATCTATACCAATTTTCAGCTCCCTACCTTGAACCCTTTCACAGATATTCTGCTTGACAATTAAAGTTTGTATGGGAAATGCCACGCCCCCTTTTCTGATAACCCCCCTTTTTATGTGTGATAATGCTTTTGATATCATATAGGCCTATACCAATTTTCAGGTCTCTACCTTGAACCCTTTCACAGATATTCTGCATGAAATTTTAAGTTTGTATTAGAGGTGCCACGCCCCCTTTTCTGATAACCCTACTTTTTATGTGTGAGAATGCTTTTGATATCATATAGGTCTATACCAATTTTCAGGTCCCTACCTTGAACCCTTTCACAGATATTCTGCTTGACAAATTTAGTTTGTATGGGAGGTGCCGCGCCCGCTTTTCTGATAACCCCCCTTTTTATGTATAAGAATGCTTTTGAGATCATATAGATCTATACCAATTTTCAGCTCCCTACCTTGAACCCTTTCACAGATATTCTGCTTGAAAAATTTAGTTTGTATGGGAGGTGGTACGCCCGCTTTTCTGATAACCCCCCTTTTTATGTGTGAGAATGCTTTTGAGATCATATAGATCTATACCAATTTTCAGCTCCCTACCTTGAACCCTTTCACAGATATTCTGCTTGAAAATTTAAGTTTGTATGGGAAATGCCACGCCCCTATTTCTAATAAGCCCCCTCTTTATGTGTGAGAATGCTTTTGATATCATTAATGTCTATTCCAATTTTCAGGTCCCTACCTTGAACCCTTTCAAAAGTATTCTGCTTGAAAAAATTAGTGTCCGGGAGGTGCCCGCCCCCTTTTGACATCATATAGATCTATACCAATTTTCAGCTCCCTACCTTGAACCCTTTCACAGATATTCTGCTTGACAATTAAAGTTTGTATGGGAAATGCCACGCCCCCTTTTCTGATAATCCCCCTTTTTATGTGTGATAATGCTTTTGATATCATATAGGCCTATACCAATTTTCAGGTCTCTACCTTGAACCCTTTCACAGATATTCTGCATGAAATTTTAAGTTTGTATTAGAGGTGCCACGCCCCCTTTTCTGATAACCCTACTTTTTATGTGTGAGAATGCTTTTGATATCATATAGGTCTATACCAATTTTCAGGTCCCTACCTTGAACCCTTTCACAGATATTCTGCTTGACAAATTTAGTTTGTATGGGAAGTGCCGCGCCCGCTTTTCTGATAACCCCCCTTTTTATGTGTAAGAATGCTTTTGAGATCATACAGATCTATACCAATTTTCAGCTCCCTACCTTGAACCCTTTCACAGATATTCTGCTTGAAAAATTTAGTTTGTATGGGAGGTGGTACGCCCGCTTTTCTGATAACCCCCCTTTTTATGTGTGAGAATGCTTTTGAGATCATATAGATCTATACCAATTTTCAGCTCCCTACCTTGAACCCTTTCACAGATATTCTGCTTGAAAAATTTAGTGTGTATGGTAGGTGCCACGCCCCCTCTTCTGATAACCCCCTTTTTATGTGTGAGAATGCTTTTGATATCATATAGGTCTAAACCAAATTTCAGGTCCGTACCTTGAACCCTTTCACGGATATTCTGCTTGACAAATTTAGTTTGTATGGGAGGTGCCACGCCCGCTTTTATGATAGCCCCCCTTTTTATGTGTAAGAATACTTTTGGGATCATATAGATCTATACCAATTTTCAGCTCCCTACCTTGAACCCTTTCACAGATATTCTGCTTGAAAAATTTAGTGTGTATGGTAGGTGCAACGCCCCCTCTTCTGATAACCCCCTTTTTATGTGTGAGAATGCTTTTGATATCATATAGGTCTATACCAATTTTCAGGTCCCTACCTTGAACCCTTTCACAGATATTCTGCTTGACAAATTTAGTTTGTATGGGAGGTGCCGCGCCCGCTTTTCTGATAACCCCCCTTTTTATGTGTAAGAATGCTTTTGAGATCATATAGATCTATACCAATTTTCAGCTCCCTACCTTGAACCCTTTCACAAATATTCTGCTTGAAAAATTTAGTGTGTATGGTAGGTGCCACGCCCCCTCTTCTGATAACCCCCTTTTTATGTGTGAGAATGCTTTTGATATCATATAGGTCTAAACCAAATTTCAGGTCCGTACCTTGAACCCTTTCACGGATATTCTGCTTGACAAATTTAGTTTGTATGGGAGGTGCCACGCCCGCTTTTCTGATAACCCCCCTTTTTATGTGTGAGAATGCTTTTGATATCATATAGGTCTATACCAATTTTCAGGTCCCTACCTTGAACCCTTTCACAAATATTCTGCTTGAAAAATTTAGTGTGTATGGTAGGTGCCACGCCCCCTCTTCTAGTAACCCCCTTTTTATGTGTAAAAATGCTTTTGATATCATATAGGCCTATACCAATTTTCAGGCCCCTTCCTTGAACCATTTCACAGATATTCTGCTTGAAAAATTTTGTTTGTATTAGAGGTGCCACGCCCCCTTTTCTGATAACCCTACTTTTTATGTGTGAGAATGCTTTTGATATCATATAGGTCTAAACCAAATTTCAGGTCCGTACCTTGAACCCTTTCACGGATATTCTGCTTGACAAATTTAGTTTGTATGGGAGGTGCCACGCCCGCTTTTATGATAGCCCCCCTTTTTATGTGTAAGAATACTTTTGGGATCATATAGATCTATACCAATTTTCAGCTCCCTACCTTGAACCCTTTCACAGATATTCTGCTTGAAAAATTTAGTGTGTATGGTAGGTGCCACGCCCCCTCTTCTGATAACCCCCTTTTTATGTGTGAGAATGCTTTTGATATCATATAGGTCTAAACCAAATTTCAGGTCCGTACCTTGAACCCTTTCACGGATATTCTGCTTGACAAATTTAGTTTGTATGGGAGGTGCCACGCCCGCTTTTCTGATAACCCCCCTTTTTATGTGTGAGAATGCTTTTGATATCATATAGGTCTATACCAATTTTCAGGTCCCTACCTTGAACCCTTTCACAAATATTCTGCTTGAAAAATTTAGTGTGTATGGTAGGTGCCACGCCCCCTCTTCTAGTAACCCCCTTTTTATGTGTAAAAATGCTTTTGATATCATATAGGCCTATACCAATTTTCAGGCCCCTTCCTTGAACCATTTCACAGATATTCTGCTTGAAAAATTTTGTTTGTATGGAAGGTGCCACGCCCCCTTTTCTGATAACCCTACTTTTTATGTGTGAGAATGCTTTTGATATCATATAGGTGTATACCAATTTTCAGGTCCCTACCTTGAACCCTTTCACAGATATTCTGCTTGACACATTTTGTTTGTATGGGAGGTGCCACGCCCCCTTTTCTGATAACCCCCTTTTTTATGTGTGAGAATGCTTTTGATATCATATAGGCCTATACCAATTTTCAGGCCCCTTCCTTGAACCCTTTCACAGATATTCTGCTTGAAAAATTTTGTTTGTATGGGAGGTGCCACGCCCCCTTTTCTGATAACCCTACTTTTTATGTGCGAGAATGCTTTTGATATCATATAGGTCTATACCAATTTTCAGGTCCTTACCTTGAACCCTTTCACAGATATTCTGCTTGACAAATTTTGTTTGTATGGGAGGTGCCACGCCCCCTTTTCTGATAACCCCCTTTTTTATGTGTGAAAATGCCTTTGATAATATATATGTAGGTCTATACCATCTTTCAGGTCCCTACCTTGCACCCTTTCACAAATATTCTGCTTGAAAAACCGAGTGTGTATGGGAGGTGCCACGCCCCCTTTTGTGATTACCCCCTTTTTATATGTGAGAATGCTTTTGATATCATATAGGTCTATAAATTTAATGTGTATGGGAGGTGCCACGCCCCCTCTTCTGATAACCCCCTTTTTATGTGTGAGAATGCTTTTGATATCATATGGTTCTATACCAATTTTCAGGTCCCTACCTTGAACCCTTTCGCAGATATTCTGCTTGACAAATTTTGTTTGTATGGGAGCTGCCACGCCCCCTTTTCTGATAACCCCCTTTTTTACGTGTGAAAATGCCTTTGATATCATATAGGTCTATTCCAATTTTCAGGTCCCTACCTTGAACCCTTTCACAGATATTCTGCTTGACAAATTTTGTTTGTATGGGAGGTGCCACGCCCCCTTTTCTGATAACCCCCTTTTTTACGTGTGAAAATGCCTTTGATATCATATAGGTCTATACCAATTTTCAGGTCCCTACCTTGAACCCTTTCACAGATATTCTGCTTGACAAATTTAGTTTGTATGGGAGGTGCCGCGCCCGCTTTTCTGATAACCCCCCTTTTTATGTGTAAGAATGCTTTTGAGATCATATAGATCTATACCAATTTTCAGCTCCCTACCTTGAACCCTTTCACAGATATTCTGCTTGAAAAATTTAGTTTGTATGGGAGGTGGTACGCCCGCTTTTCTGATAACCCCCCTTTTTATGTGTGAGAATGCTTTTGATATCATATATTTAGTTTGTATGGGAATGTATAAGAATGCTTTTGACATCATATAGATCTATACCAATTTTCAGCTCCCTACCTTGAACCCTTTCACAGATATTCTGCTTGACAATTAAAGTTTGTATGGGAAATGCCACGCCCCCTTTTCTGATAACCCCCCTTTTTATGTGTGAGAATGCTTTTGAGATCATATAGATCTATACCAATTTTCAGCTCCCTACCTTGAACCCTTTCACAGATATTCTGCTTGAAAAATTTAGTGTGTATGGTAGGTGCCACGCCCCCTCTTCTGATAACCCCCTTTTTATGTGTGAGAATGCTTTTGATATCATATAGGTCTAAACCAAATTTCAGGTCCGTACCTTGAACCCTTTCACAGATATTCTGCTTGACAAATTTAGTTTGTATGGGAGGTGCCACGCCCGCTTTTATGATAGCCCCCCTTTTTATGTGTAAGAATACTTTTGAGATCATATAGATCTATACCAATTTTCAGCTCCCTACCTTGAACCCTTTCACAGATATTCTGCTTGAAAAATTTAGTGTGTATGGTAGGTGCAACGCCCCCTCTTCTGATAACCCCCTTTTTATGTGTGAGAATGCTTTTGATATCATATAGGTCTATACCAATTTTCAGGTCCCTACCTTGAACCCTTTCACAAATATTCTGCTTGAAAAATTTAGTGTGTATGGTAGGTGCCACGCCCCCTCTTCTAGTAACCCCCTTTTTATGTGTGAGAATGCTTTTGATATCATATAGGCCTATACCAATTTTCAGGCCCCTTCCTTGAACCCTTTCACAGATATTCTGCTTGGAAAATTTTGTTTGTATGGGAGGTGCCACGCCCCCTTTTCTGATAACCCTACTTTTTATGTGTGAGAATGCTTTTGATATCATATAGGTGTATACCAATTTTCAGGTCCCTACCTTGAACCCTTTCACAGATATTCTGCTTGACAAATTTTGTTTGTATGGGAGGTGCCACGCCCCCTTTTCTGATAACCCCCTTTTTTATGTGTGAGAATGCTTTTGATATCATATAGGCCTATACCAATTTTCAGGCCCCTTCCTTGAACCCTTTCACAGATATTCTGCTTGAAAAATTTTGTTTGTATGGGAGGTGCCACGCCCCCTTTTCTGATAACCCTACTTTTTATGTGTGAGAATGCTTTTGATATCATATAGGTCTATACCAATTTTCAGGTCCCTACCTTGAACCCTTTCACAGATATTCTGCTTGACAAATTTTGTTTGTATGGGAGGTGCCACGCCCCCTTTTCTGATAACCCCCTTTTTTATGTGTGAAAATGCCTTTGATATCATATATGTAGGTCTATACCAATTTTCAGGTCCCTACCTTGGACCCTTTCACAAATATTCTGCTTGAAAAACCGAGTGTGTATGGGAGGTGCCACGCCCCCTTTTGTGATTACCCCCTTTTTATATGTGAGAATGCTTTTGATATCATATATATGTTATGTTATGTTAAAGTGGCTGCCTCCGCAGTCCACGCGGAGGCTCACGTGGGCCTTAGTTTGGTCCGTTGTGATACCACGAAAGGAGCCCTAAAAATTCCCTTTCTGTAGATCTACCTGACCCAGCAGAAAGGTCGCATCCCCCAAAAAGTTTTGTAAGAAACCTTCTGACATACGACCTCTCCGCTGGGACGGGTCGAGGCAGGAGGCCTCAAAAACACATAAAAACCTTGAAGGGATCCGTCCGCCCGTCACCCCCATACAAAGTGCAACGTATACGTTGCAACTCTATATGCTGATGACGGACAGACGGATCCCACAAGGTTCGATGTGTTTAGGGCCGGAGTTCATACACCCATGAAGCTAAACCAGCGCGTTTGTCTGATGTAGCGCAGAAAATCATCTATATTTGCAGATTCTAGCTCCGCGAGGCATCCAAAGGAGTGTTTGCGGAGACATCGGTACCTGGTTTTCGACAGAGCGGGACAGTGGCATAGATAGTGTTCTACACTTTCTATCTCCTCCTCGTCCCTGCAGCTGCGGCAGAAGTCATTTGTATAGAGGCCCATGAGAGCGCCATGGGTTCCCATAAGACAGTGTCCTGTAAGAAGGCCCACTAGTGGGCTAATGAATAGGCGATTCAGATGAATTACCGATTGCGACCTTTTTTCGTTAAGTTTGGGCCAAATTTGCCTGGACGTTCTGCAAGTCGGCTCCATGGCCCATCTTGCGTCGGCTTGTTCTATGAACCGGGAACGCAGCCAGTGCTTGCATGTATTTAGAGGGGGGGTCACCCAGCTGCCGGAGGTGATTGTATGTAGACAGGTGCCCTTCCTTGCTAGCTCATCGGCAGCGCAGTTACCCGATACAAAACTATGGCCTGGGACCCATATTATACTCAGGCTGCACTTATCGGATAGCTTATTTAGAGCTTCCCTGCACTTAATCGCCACTAGTGACGACGTCTTACTACTTTGCAGGGATTTTATGGCGGCTTGGCTGTCGGAAAAAATGGAGATAGAGTTAGTCACTGGCAGGTTAGTCAGATAGCGAGCAGCTTCCCAGATAGCTATAAGCTCAGCCTGAAAGACACTGCAGTGGTCTGGAAGGCGTAAGCTCATATTAATGTCGAGCTTACTTGAGAAGATTCCACTGCCGACTTTGTTGTCTAGTTTAGAGCCGACCGTGAAAACGGAGATTTCTTGACCTCCCGGTTCCACGCAATTTTTCCACTCGCTTCTCTCTGGGATCCACGTTTCGAACTTGTTATCCCAGCAAGGCCGTGGTATTGCGTAGTCCAGCTTTAAGTAAGAGTTGGGGAGTTGCTTCAGGATCTGGGTATGCCCAAACCTGCAGTCCCTCCAGGGTTGTAGTGCGTTGAGCCTAGCTGCGTTGCAACTGGCAGTAAATTTCCCATACAGGTCAGTGGGAAGAAGAAAAAGTATGGTTTCAAGAGCCTTGGTGGGAGTGGAGGGGAGGGCACCGCTAATAAGCATTGCTGCCATCCGTTGCACCTTTGTGGCTTTGGTTTTGTTAGATTCGATCTCGAGAGCCGGCCACCATACGGTGACGGCGTAGAATAGTATAGGTCGCACCACTGCCGTGTAGATCCAGTGGACAATGTGGGGCTGAAGACCCCACTTTTTTCCGATTGCCGACCTACAGGCGTAGAGCGCCATTGTGGCTTTCCTGGAGCGTTCCTCCATATTACGCCTCCAGTCCAGCCTTTTGTCAAGAATTACGCCAAGGTATTTAACCTCGGTAGAGAGTTCGATCACCCTCCCATTCAACGATGGGGCGGTGAAATCTGGTATATTGCGTCTGCGGGTGAAGAGCACCATCTCAGTTTTTTCACTGCTGATGCTTAGTCCACATTCCTCAGACCAGGTTTTTGTTAGATTCAGCGCATTTTGCAAGAGTTCGCTAAGCACCGAAGGATGCTTGCCAGTAGCCGTCAGGGCTATGTCGTCTGCATAGGCAATGACCTGGCAGCCGGTGTGCTTTAGTCTAGATAAAAGAGTGTTCACCGTCAGGTTCCAAAGTAGAGGAGAGAGAACACCCCCTTGGGGGGTTCCTCTGTTGGCATACCTTGTAAGTGAAGAATTGCCCATTTCGGAAATAATGGTTCTTCTTTGGAGAAGGAGTTCAACGAACTCCACTAGAGGCTCTTCCACTCCCAGCGAACGCAGGGAGCTCGTTACCGCTGTTGGAAGAACGTTGTTAAAAGCCCCTTCTATGTCAAGAAAAATGCCGAGCGTAAACTCCTTGAAAGCAAGTCCCTTCTCTATCCCAGAGGTGATAGCGTGTAGAGCCGTCTCTACGGACTTGCCCTTGGAGTAGGCATGCTGGCTGTTGGAGATTAGTCCTGGATTTGCCGTTCGCCTAATGTAGGCATCTAGCAATCTTTCTAGAATTTTTAGGAGGAAAGAGGTCAGACTTATAGGTCTGAGATCCTTTGGGTTATTGCAGGATGTCCTGCCTCCTTTCGGTATAAAGACTACCTTTGCCTTGGTCCATTCCGTGGGAATATAGGCCAGGTTGAGGCATGCCTTGTAGATTTGAGTTAGCAGCGGACTAATAAGATCGCTCGCTGCTTGTAGTTCGGCGGGAAATATACCATCTAGTCCCGGAGATTTGAAGGGTTTGAAGGACCTGATTGCCCAGTTAACTCCTTTTCTGCTGACTATGTGGTCCAAGGGCCTCGACGGCCTTGGGTTAGATTGCGAGTTCGAGGGTAGGTATGGTTGAGAGGTGCTGCCCGGAAAGTGGGCCGTGACCAGGGTATCCAGGATTTCGGCACTAGATGAGGCCCATTCTCCATCAGCTGTACGAATACAGCTGAGAGGAGTAGGGTTTTTGGAGAGGACCTTACGTAGGCGATTTGCCTCCGAGACTTCCTCAATATTGCTTGTGAAGTTTTTCCAGGATTCCCTTTTGGCCCTCCTGGTTAACTTCTTAAAAGATTTTAAGGCGTCCCTGTAGGGGGACCAGATCCCTGTCTGTTTTGCCTGATTAAAGAGTCTTCTGCTGTTCTTCCTTTGCTCGGAGATTTCAGGGGTCCACCAGTACGGTTTCTTTCTACCCCTTTTTTTAATCTCCGGGCAGGCTGCTATGAAGGCAGCGTTACAAGAATTGGTGACAAGATCTACTGCTTCGTCTATCTTAGACGGTGAGTCTAGCTCACCGAGAGAAGCAAACGATATGTCTGAGAGAGGCGCTTCATCAGATCTTATCGGTAGGCAAGACCTACCGTGAGAAGCGTTTTCTTGGAGGGTAGAGGACAGGACCACTTTGTAAAGGTCCCAGTCCGTACGTCTCCTGTTCCTGTAAACCGCCATAGGCGGAGGTCGCAGAAGCAGATTAAAAGTTACGTACATATGGTCAGAGTAGGAGTTATCATCGGAAACTTTCCATTCCTTAACTAAGTCAGAGAAAGGTCCTGAAACCAGAGTAATGTCTAGAACTTCCCTCCTATTCGAGGTGACAAAAGTTGGTTTGTCCCCAGAGTTACAGATACAGAGGTTATTTTCTATGATAAAATCAAAAAGAGACTCACCCCTTGTATTTGTGTCGGTTGAGCCCCATGCGAGGTGGTGCGCGTTGGCGTCGGCTCCAATGACTATCGGAAACCCCTTGAGTTGGGCCTCCTTTACCGCCTTGCTGAGCCTATCCTGTGCAGAGATGGGGCGATCGTGCGCAAAGTATGCGGACATCAGCCAGAGGGTATAGTCCTGCAGCTCGAGGCTGATACAGGTGAAGTCATCATCGCTAAAAGGAGATAGTAGAAAATAAGAAAGAGTTTTTCTGATAAGAATACATGATCTGAGTCTACCTTTTGCAGGTGGCGTCACCAGCTGGTACTCATCGGTATTCAGCCCACAGACCCTGGTACCGACGACCCATGGCTCTTGGACTAGAACAACCGCCTCCGATGTTTTGCAGAGGCGTAAGATTAGCGCAGCGGAGGCTGCCTTAGAGTGATGCAGGTTAATTTGCAGTATCCGGACCATCAGGACCGTTCTGAAAACTCAGCATCGACGTCCATCTCCCCCTGCTCCGTCCCGCCCGATGCCACCTCAACGATTGTATCGTCGAAGCCAACATCTGACCGGTCGGATTCCAGGAGGAGGTATTCGTCCATGCTGGTAGAGAACTGCCCTGCCAGCTCAGATACAGAGAGTGTATCACTCTCGGACTCTGGAGCACTACGTGCTAGTTCGATATCGACCTCATGTACACTCGAGGTGTTGCATGGGGTCGTGAGATTTGCTGCGGTGGAGGTGGGTACACTCGAGGCGCTGCCCACCTCCTCCAAATTCATCGGAGCCGACTCGATGGAGGTAGCTGCTGCCTCAGAGTCCAGCGTAACAAGTGCACTCAAGGTGTTTCCTGCCATCGCATCACTCTGAAGCTCGGGCTTCGTCTCCATCTCCTCCGGCTCCTCTCGCTGGGTACCATCCCGCTTGACTTTCAACGTGATGGAGTAGAAGCCGTAGCTTAACACTCCATCCCATTTAGCAAGCCAAGGAAGAGACGCCTCGCTAATGACGAAACCGACATAGCGTTGCTTCTCCCTTGTCTCGCCCACGCGGACTATCCTCCAATCGCTTGAAGGTAGTCCCGGGTTGCTTTGCGCGATGGTGCCCAGAATCTCGCCAGGCTCCGCCAGCACGTCTGGGACCCAGGCCCAAGCTCTCGGTCTGTTTGGAATTTCTTCCAAACTGACGGCATCCAGCTTAGCCCCGGGCCACAGCTCCCCCAGCGAAGCTATGGCGAGTGTGTACAGGCGGCAAGAGCGCTCGTCTGCGCAGGAAACTAATTTGATCCTACCCTGATACCAGCCGGCATCGCGGATAATGGGAGCAGCACCCGGATTCTTGTCCATAATGTCCTTGAACTGCCTGAGAAGGCCGTTCAGGACATCCTTCCAATTGTCCGGGGTAATGTTCCCATCCGGATGGCCGCGGTTCAAAACCGCCAGCGTGATGCTGCCCTTGGCAACCTCGTTGAACGGTTTTGTTAGGGCAGGTGGAGAGGGGGCAGAGGTTATGGGCCGATGCCTTTTAGGAACGCTCGAGGCGTGTACTGTCGACCGCTGCCTTTTAAGGGCTGGCCCATCCGACCCGGTTGGCGCCGTATTTGCAGGATTGGTTGCGGTGTTTGCGGTGTTACGCGTTGATTTTTCCGCAATGATTTTCCTGGCCCAGGCCAGAGAGCTTTTTTGCTCTGCCGTCAGCTTATCGCTGGGAGACTTGCCCAGTCTCTCTACAATTTTGGCGGCATTGCGTAGATTCCGCTGATTACGGACTGAGAGAGGGACTCGTTTGCTTGCCTTAGAACCCTCTAGGGGGTCAGCCGGCTTTCCACGAGTTAGTTTTGTATGGGCGGGGGCATTCACTCTGTCCGTGGAGGACCCGGTGTTGGTTTCCGCCACATGCTGAGCAGAGGTGCCCGTAAGACGGGCCACCTGCGTTTGCTCAGCCGGGAGTTGCTTTCCCTCAGTGGGGCTAGCTTTTCCGGCTGTTACAGGTTCGGACTTGCCCTCAGGGGGTTTGGTCCTACTGCTGCTAGCTTGCGCAGGTGGCCGAAAAGTGGTATGAGGCCGTGCAGGCCTGATCGGTGCCACCTTAGCGGTTCCCGATTGTGGCAGGGTTTTACAAGTATTGGCCTTTTTAACGCCTGTGCCAGAGGCAGCATCTTTACCCGTGCAGGGCTCCGAGGCTTGGTTTTTATTCATTCGTAAAAATTTAATATCTGGTTCGTAGGCTGCCTACTGAGATGAGACCGTTCGGCAGCCTGAAAGTATGTGAAAAGGGGATGTGAAACGGTCGACTACGACAGAGCCCCATGCCGCAGCAAGTCACCGCTACTCCCGGAGGTGGACCGATATCCGGGAGGCTCCGTAAGAATACAGTCGGATACCCCTGACTGCAAACCATCCAATGGGCACGGAATCGCATAACACCCTGGATTAGGGGGGGCCACCATTTCATCTGGGTGTGGCCCGGTTCCCACCTTGAGGCCACGTTCAAGAATCATTTCCATATGCCAGAGCTATTAAAGAGCTAAGGCACCAATGGCACTGATTTCTGAACTTAGCTAGCACTCCCCTGGGTAGGGGTTTCTGTAGTGTCTATTACCAGCCGGCACCCTCTGGGAGGGTTCAGCCCAAGGATTTCTGCCGACCTTGATATCATATAGGTCTATAAATTTAATGTGTATGGGAGGTGCCACGCCCCCTCTTCTGATAACCCCCTTTTTATGTGTGAGAATGCTTTTGATATCATATGGTTCTATACCAATTTTCAGGTCCCTACCTTGAACCCTTTCGCAGATATTCTGCTTGACAAATTTTGTTTGTATGGGAGCTGCCACGCCCCCTTTTCTGATAACCCCCTTTTTTACGTGTGAAAATGCATTTGATATCATATAGGTCTATTCCAATTTTCAGGTCCCTACCTTGAACCCTTTCACAAATATTCTGCTTGAAAAATTAAGTGTGTATGGGAGGTGTCACGCCCCATTTTCTGATAACCCCACTTTTTATGTGTGAGAATGCTTTTGAGATCATATAGATCTATACCAATTTTCAGCTCCCCACCTTGAACCCTTTCAGAGATATTCTGCTTGAAAAATTTAGTTTGTATGGGGGTGCCACGCCCCCTCTTCTGATAACCCCCTTTTTTATGTGTGAGAATGCTTTTGATATCATATAGATCTATACCAATTTTCAGCTGCCTACCTTGAGCCTCTCTGATACCGGGTCGCCGCAGAGAGCAAGCATGGCCTTACCGCGGTACGGGGCTCTGCCGCGGCGGACGACACATTTTCCCCTACTCTTCCCTTGACCCTAAGCTGGCCTTGTCCGGAGGTGGGTCGTACGAACAAGATGAACTCAAATAACGCAAATAAAAACGAAAAACCCAAAAAACAAACAACGCCAAATTTCACTCCTCAGCAAAGGAGAGCTATGGAGGAGCAGGCGAGAAAGCAACAACAACGCCGGAGGACAACCTCCGTTCCACAATAAAGGGGGGGATCGACAGCGATGGCAACTACGATTCGGTCAACCAACCCTCTATCGAGTAAGATTGACTTGATGGGAGCTAGCACCAGTGCGGTTGCCATCGCAGCTAAGCGGACAACGGCGGATGCTAAACTCCCATCAACCTCTGATATGAAAACCAGTATCTTTACGTCTGTGGCAGCGGTCTCACGACCTGGTCTCGGAGTTTCGAAGGGGAAGGAAGCTGCAACTGAGATTTCGGCAAGGGGAGCGACCGCGATGGCAACTACGGGTCCGCACTCCCGGGAGACATCTCCCCGCCGCTTCACATACCACGAGAAAAGATTTGCTGCAAAGATCCTGAAGAGGTATGAAGGGGTACCGCAGGAGTCGCTGTCGCCGAGTTCCAGTAAATCGGTAGAGCTAGCGAAAGCTGTGATACCGGATTTCCAAAAATCTTACATGCCAAAGAGGTTAAAAGTTAACCCTTTCAAGCGCCAGAGATCGGACCTGGAGTTAAATCCCCCTCCCAATCGGCATCAGAATACCTCTGGAGCAGGCAAACTAAGCTTTGCTGAGGTAACCAAGGACAGGATCCTTATAGGCGTCCTTGACCGAGGCAATGACTGTCTGGCCATCCCCAAGGACCGGTGGCGTTACGTGCGAAATGAACTCGGCAACATTCTTCTCAACGTTGCTCCGGAGTTTCCGGGTAGTTCGGCGCGAGTAACGGATGCGGGCTGGCACCAGGGTCAGATCAAATTACTCGCATGCGAGGATGCAAAAACCGTAGCACTGTATAAGGCAGCAGCTGCTAAACTGGGTGAAGTCTACAAGGGCGCAAAGATAGAGGTCGTCGACTGGAAGGACATTCCAGCTCGTCCAAGGGCAAGGGCGTGGATTCCGGCCATCCCTGACGAACCCGACAGAATTCTCGGGATGCTACGGCTAATGAATCCGTCCCTCCCAACGCATGACTGGAGTGTCAATCTGGTCGGGGAAGCGGTGGGGCCCGACAGACAGGTGGTGTTCACCATGAATAAAGAGTCAATCGAGCCCCTCAAAAGGTGCAATGGCCTAGTACACTACAGCGTAGGCCAGATCGTTATCCACGTATATCGTGGTGATGCTCAGCGCGCTGCCTTCTCGGCTGCTCCGGGGGAACCGGAAAACGAATTACCAGAAGAGGAAGCGGAGGATTCCGATGCGGAAAGCATGTTATCCGCCACGTCCCTTGCCGATATTGCTGTGAACAACTCGGAGATGGAGGACAGCCTACAGGACGAGGAAGTCCTTGACGTCACGGTGGTAGCAGCCAACGCTGAGCGATTAACATCTAACGCTACAGGCAGCAGGACTCCTGCAACGCCATATCGGGCAGTTAATCGGAACAACTCGTCGTTGATAGGCAACCTCCGGGATGGGGCAAACCTCGACGACATGGGGACGGCAGGGAAGTCTGTGCGCTCTCATGTTGGTGGTGCTTCAGATTAATCTGCACAAATCTAAAGTGGCTTCGGCTGCTTTAAGTAGTCGTCTTTCTAAAGGCGACGTGGATGTGGTCCTCATCCAAGAACCCTGGGTCAATAGCTCGAGAATCTGCGGATTGGGTACTAAGGGCTTCAAGCTCATTCGAGCGAGGAGAGCAAAGTCAGAACGTGTATTTTGGTCAAGTCTGAGTTGAACTCCTTTCTCCTACCTAACTACTCCAATGGTGATATTACCGCTATCAGTCTAACGGTCGACAGCACCCGCCTGACGGTGGCGTCGGTCTATATGCCCTACGACGCCGAAGAACCCCCACCACAAACGGAGGTGAAAGACCTGGTGTCAAATTTCTGCACGGGTAATCTTATTATTGGAGCGGACGCTAATGCTCACCATGGCCAATGGCGGAGCACCGACATCAATGCCAGGGGCGAGTCTCTGTTTGATTACCTCTTAACAACCAACCTGGTGATTTGCAACGTGGGTAATGAGCCTACTTTTATCACTAAGACCCGCAGGGAGGTCATAGACCTCACTATCTGTAGTGAAGGGGCTTATGAGTGGGTCAGAAAATGGCGGGTTTTGGAAGAACATTCATTCTCCGACCACCGTTACATAGAAATGGTTTCAGACTTTATTGTAGAACAACCAATCATGAAGCGCAATCCACGTAACACTAATTGGCAGTTACACAATGAAATATATGACAGAGACCTACCAGTACTGCCCTCACAAGCCCCCTCATCAGTAGAGGAGCAGGAGGATCTTGTTACTAAATTTACATCGGCGCTCTCAAATGCTCTAGGACAGGCTTGTCCACTGCCAAAACCACGCGGTAAACACAGGCCACATTGGTGGTCCTACGACTTGGACTCGCTCCGCAAATCATGCCGGAAACAATTTAACAAGGCCAAGAGCTTCGGCTCTGAGCCTCATTGGCATGAATATAAAGCTAAACTAAGGGCCTACAAAAAAGCTCTGAGACAGGCGAAGAGAACAAGAAAAATTTCTGCACTGGCGTCGAAAAGGTCGACGACACAGCGAGACTTAGACGAGTCCTCTCGAAAAGTCAAACAGCCATCAGCTATTTGCGAAAACCTGACGGATCCTGGACCAGCACGGAAGAGGAAACCCTTGAGCTGCTCTTGAATACACATTTTCCGGGGAATCTGCATGACGCACCACTAGCACCTGCAACAAACCTGGCAGTAAATATACCCATCATTGAGGAAAGAGTAAGGTGGGCAGATAAGAGCTTTGAACCGTATAAGAATGCCGGGCCGGACGGGATCATCCCCGCGCAACTTATAAACACGTTGGAGACATCAGCTAAATGGCTGGTATTTCTCTTCACAGCCTGCCTGGCTCTCAACCACATTCCGGGCTCCTGGAGAAGCGTCCCACTGGCTGGGAAGGCATCCCACTACGAGGCAAAAGACTACAGACCGATCAGTCTCTCGTCCTTTGTACTAAAAACCTATGAGAGTATACTAAGCGACTACCTCTCAACGACTATTGATAGCAACCTTATCTCTAGCTATCAGCATGCATACACCAAGGGTAAATCAACAGAAACCGCTCTACACAGCCTAGTGAAAAGGACTACTGTCTCGTGGCCCTCCTAGACATTGAGGGGGCTTTCAACAATATAAGCCCGGAGGCTATCAACTCCGCTCTAACTAATCTGGGCGTAGATAGACCTCTAACTTTAAAATTTGAACCTAAATTTTAAACTTTTTTGGACTACATATATGACCAAACCAAATTTGGATTCAAATTAAATCTAGACCAGTTTTCATGAAAATTGGCTAAATGAATCGGGTTTCAATTATAAACAAGAAATGTTTTAACAATTTTTTAAAGATAAAATAAATTTTTTGTCCGTTGGTGGGAATTCGAACCAAGACTCCTCGCATCATGCCCGTCTGCTCTACCACTGAGCTACATCGCACACAAAAATGTTGTTGGCAAAATTCAATCTTGAATAAGCTTTCAAAAATAAATTTGAATTTTCAAACCCAAAAGTTTAAATTTTAGACCGAAAAGTTTTAAGAATAAAATAAAACTAAAAAACATGTGGCAGCTGACAGAACTCGAACGAAAACGCTCAAGAGTCACAGCCGACTGCTCTACCGCTGAGCTATGACGCACATGAAGTTTTTGTGGGCAAAATTCAATTACATTAAAACAAACCAAAAATAAAAAATTTAGACAGATTTTTCATTTAGATTTTAAATCGAAACCAAAAGAAATTGAAAATCTTTGTAGGTATTTGGACGGTTTGAAATATTGCACAAAAAAGTTTGAAAAATTGATTAAACTTTATACGGGTTTAAAATTTAGGTCCATTTTTTTAGCCGTGTGGTTTAATTGACCAACTTTTAAGGGGAAGGAAAATAGCTTCTTCACTTGGTACGGTTGAGTTATCACGTTATGTCACAAGGGGAACACCCGAGGGGGGTGTTCTTTCCCCGCTTTTATGGAACCTCACAGTCAACTCGTTGCTACGTGACACAAGCTGGGGGGGGGGGGCGGTAAGATAGTGGCATACGCAGACGATTTAGCTATTGCATTCAGAGGCAAGTTCCCACAAACTCTGTGTGACCTGATGCAAGTAGCACTGCGAGAAGTTTCGACGTGGTCCTCTCGCTGCGGACTTAGTATCAACCCGGGGAAAGTGGAACTTGTCCTCTTCACCAACCGGTACAAAATATCGCCACTAAGCCTACCAGAACTAGATGGCACGCGCCTGGGCTTGTCGGATAAGGCCAAGTTTCTAGGCATAGTTCTGGACAGGAAATTCAATTGGAAGGAGAATGTTCTTCAGCGCCAGAAGAAAGCTTGCATCGCTCTTTACACATGAAAAAGGGGGGCTCAGCCCTAGAGTATGCAGTTGGATCTACACGGCCATCATTCGCCCAATCATGCTGTATGGAGTCGTGGTATGGGGGCCTGCGCTGAGCAAGGCAACATACCTGAGTCTGTTGCGGAAAGTCCATAGATCCAATATGATCCGTTTAAGCCGTGCGCTAAGGACAACGCCCAACGAAGCCCTCCAGGTCTTTCTGGGCATTTTGCCACTTGATCTGGAAGGGTTTCGGTCAGCGGCGGCATCAGCTCTGCGCCTAAGAGAAACCTCCAGTTGGGCGGCGGGTACTATTGGACACTCCTGTATTCTGGAATCTTACAGCTTTCTCCCTCTAAGCACAGGGGATAGCTGTTTCAAAATAAACATTCCCAGCAGAGAAGACTGGGAGAGGACGGATTGGTGTCCCGAAACAAATGGTGGCACTTCCATATACACCGACGGCTCGAAGTTGGACGGCAGAGTTTGAGGAGGGGTTTATTCAAGGGATTTGGACCTTGAGATCTCCTTCAGACTACCTAATCATTGTAGCGTCTTCCAGGCGGAAGTCTCGGCAATCCTGGACGCCGCGGCCTGGTTAAGCAAACGTGTTATCGGAGAAGATATCGCTATTTTCAGCGATAGCCAAGCGGCCATCAAATCCCTTGGCTCATACACATTCAACTCTGAACTGACGCTCAGCTGTCGTCGATCTCTTCAAGAGATGGCCCAACAGAACCGCGTAAACCTCATATGGGTCCCGGGACATAGGGACATTGAGGGAAACTGTAAGGCAGACGAGCTTGCCAGGCAGGGCACGACCAAGCAGGTTCTTCAGGATAAAGAGCGCTAAGGTATGCCGTTTGCCACATGCAAACTAATGCTGAAGGAGCGCACACTCCGTCAAGCCAAAGAAAGATGGCTGCAATCCCCAGGGTGTCGGATATCGAAACAAACCTGGCCAAAATGGGATCTTAAAAGGTCTAGACGCATTTATGCCCTAACTAGGAGGGAAATCTGCATATTGATAGGGGTATTACCCGGTCACTGCCTCATTGGTAGGCATGCAGAAAGGCTAGGTGTGCCCTACCGACGCTTTTTGGGAGTTCCGTTCCTGGATAGCCTAAGCCAGGTCGGGGAACTGGACATAAATGACATGATGGGCTTCATAAAGTCATCTAAGTGGTTCGAGGAGGAGTAACGGTGTCGGTTTAGGAATGTCAGTCCCGGGATTCTGCTATGTGGAAAATCCCAACAACTCAGGGATTTTCCATATGGCTGGGTCCCGGGACTGACTTTCCTTGTGTTGGTGGTATCACAACGGGCCTTTCAAAACTGGCCTAAGTGTGCCTCTGCGGCAGCCACTTGAACCTAACCTAACCTAAGCTAGTGTTTTAGTTAATTAAAATGTTTTTATTAGGTCGCTTTCGTAGTTCTTGTGCCCGGATTTTTGCATTCGATTTTGAACCAACTTCCTGTTGTGCTAGGGTCTTGAAATTTTCACCACAGTTCAGGTCGCGATGACAATGCAATATTATGGGAAAAAATTCCGATAGGTGGCGCTTGGGTCGCTATATTTTCAAAAATCGCATTTATGGTCCGATTTGGCTGAAATTCGGAACATGTATTACTACTATGAAAAGAAATATTTTCCTTAAAAAAAATTCCGTTAGGTGGAGCTGAGATCGGGGTAATAAAAACTGAAAATCCTAATTATGGACCGATTTAACAGATATTTAGCGTGTGTATTACTTAATCAATTTCCAAATGTTCAAAAAAAAATTGCACCCGCTAGGTGGCGCGTGAGTCGCTCTATTTACGAAATGTGAAGGTCTGTTTTCGGTGTCGATTAATTTGTTTTTCAACGAACTTCCCGTTGGAGTAGAATCTTGAAATTTTCATCGTCGTTTAGTTTTCTGGCCCCACGCAGTATAACAAAAAAATAATTCCGATAGGTGGCGCACGGGTAGAGATATTTGAAAAGTTTCATTTGCAGAGATTTTGCTTTGGATTTTGAACTAACTTCCCATTGAGCTGGGGTTTTGAAATTTTCACCATCGTTCAGGTTTCGCTGACAATGCATTATACAAAAAAAAATCCAAAATATTGCTTTAATTGCAAAAGTCCCATTTATCGGCCTATCTTCCTTATTGCTATCTGAATATTTCGTACACATGCTATAATGCGCATGCTATGATGCGTTTTCAGCGCCATAAACAGCATCGAAATTTCGAATATTTCATCTGCATACATTTAGGCGCAGTCACTGTTGCACAAAGGAAAGATAATGTGCTTTATAATGCTTAAAAAAGAATAATTTTATTCATGTAACCGTGTAAACCAAGGCAAATTCATACATGGTGGTAGCACGGCGAATTGGGCAATATTCGCTTCAGTTCGCCGTACGTAAAATGTCAAAGTGAAAGAGGATACAAAATATCAACAATCACGTGTTTTCTTTTCAATTACAAACAATTGCTGTTAGAAAAGTAAATTTATTGCGTGTTTCGGCAATAAATGCTATTAAATATATACCATTTACTTAAACCGTGGTCATCGCGCACATTTCGTGAGTTTTATTATGTTTTGTGTAAATAATAAGTTGTTCATTAAACAATTGTTGCAGAGCGTGCTTTAGATCATTTTAGAGAATACGAAAGTGAAATTGTTAATAAATTGGCTGTACTTGGACTTATATATACTTATAAACTTATATACAAGAAATGAAAAATGAAAAGTTTTCAATAAACGTAAACAAACGTGTTTCCGATTTCCTTTTAATGACAATTGCTTTATGCGAAAACAAGAAGAACAAGCAATCAGCTGTTCACTTGCGGGCACCAGTAATGAATTCGCCTTGGTGTAAACGTAGAAAATTGCCGAATGTGTAAATGAACTGTCAAAATTTTATAGAACGAAGCAAGGCGAATTCATACAGGTGTGCTCGAGCGAATTCAGATCTACACGCACGCACACACTCCTTCTGGCTGTAAATGTCAGACAAAGCAACAACACAAGCAATTTGACAGCTACGATTTGATTTTCAGGGAAGAAGAAGAAACCATATGGTGGGAGGATGCCACCTGTAATGAATTCGCCTTGGAACGAAGTTTACACAAATTCGGTAAACTTCCGCGAGGAGTTTAGTGTGTAAACACCTCGAAAAATTACCCAATTCGATTACGCTGTTCGACAAGCAGTTTTTCAAAGCGGTCAATGCACACTAGACAAAAATAGAAGAATATGCTAAAAAATGGGTCAAAAATTAAATTAATAAGAATTTCAAAATAAAAAGTATTCACATAAATTTATCTATATCGTTCATCTAACTGAGCTGTTAAATGTATATATTTACGCTTTTGTTAAGATATATGGTTACATGAGTACCACTAATATGACACAGAATATCCAATTACAATCTTAGAAATTTTCACAGACTCACAACTAAAAAGTATAAAATAAAAAATAGAATAAAAAATATGCTATATCGTGAAAAGATGTTTTTTTTAGAAAAGCTCATATCGGTAATAAGATTGTTAGAAATTAATGCGAACCATCTTTAGCGTGCGCCAATGTTTTTATACATTTCAAAGTCCAAGTACTATTTAATACCTATTAGAATTCCCACTCACAAATGTTCCAGATAAGCTTTACGTGGTGAAGAATCTATGTAGGCAGAGGGGAAATTATTTTCCAGTTTTTAGTTCATTTTAAAAACATTTTAAATTAAAAATATTTTTTATTCTATTTTTTATTTTTTTATTTAATAGAGAATAAATGAATTAATTATCATTTCCACCAACTTTTTATTCTTTAATTAAAGCAAAGTCATCAACATCTGATTATCAAAGCAAGCAAAATTTGAGAGGTTGCCAAATTTCAACCTTGCTTCAACTTTGAGGTCTCCAATGTGCCATGCTTCGTTTAAATACGTATACTGAACTTTTCTGTCAAAGTCAAAGTTTGAGGTAAAGTCAAAATAAAGCTTTATGTAACTGGCCCTTTAAGGAGACAGGTGAGAGAAATAAATTGAAAAATATGACTTTAGCGTTTTTTTGCTCTCCTGACAAATTCTGATTTTGTAACTTAGAACGTTATTCGCGATGATGCTTCAATTATTGCCATTTAAAAAGTGAAACGTAAGTGACGCCAAGAAAAGTAAGGTGCATTTTTTTTGACGATCGAGTAGCCAATTGTAGAAAAAAGTATTTATGCTGCTATAATGAAAACATGGAGGGATAGTATAATGCTAAATATTGAACGTGAGAAGATCCAAAAGTCAAAAAAACAGAAAATATCCAATATGATACAAAGGCAGTAGAAAAAAATAAGAACTATTGGGGTTAAGAGATGTCGAAAATCACATACGTATTATATGTGTGCTTAAAAAGATGGATACATAAAAATATGCGCCTTTAGATGCAGTATAAAAAAATATATTATTGCGTACGTTAGGTGCTGAATTTTTTAATATAGGTGATTTATTAAGGAATATTTGTTAGAAATTTTAACTAAAACACCATGTGGCTCATTGTAGGTCTAATAAAACCTCATTTCTGTAACGAATTTACGAGATTTGAAACGTAAGTGACGCCTCCATGAAACGTAAGTGGCACTGATCACCTCCAATACATTATAAAAAAACTACTCTTAGGAGACATCTCCCCGCCGCTTCACATACCACGAGAAAAGATTGGCTGCAAAGATCCTGAAGAGGTCTGAAGGGGTACCGCAGGAATCGCTGTCGCAGAATTCCAGTAAATCGGTAGAGCTAGCGAAAGCTGTGATACCGGATTTCCAAAATTCTTACATGCCAAAGAGGTAAAAAGTTAACCCTTTCAAGCGCCAGAGATCGGACCTGGAGTTAAATCCCCCTCCCAAGCGGCATCAGAATACCCCTGGAGCGAGCAAACTAAGCTTTGCTAAGGTAACCAAGGACAGGATCCTTATAGGCGTCCTTGACCGAGGCAATGGCCGTCTGGCCATCCCTAAGGACCGGTGGCGTTACGTGCGAAATGAACTCGGCAACATTCTTCTCAATGTTGCTCCGGAGTTTCCGGGTAGTTCGGCGCGAGTAACGGATGCGGGTTGGCACCAGGGTCAGATTAAGTTACTCGCATGCGAGGATGCAAAAACCGTAGCACTGTACAAGGCAGCAGCAAGGGCGTGGATTCCGGCCATCCCTGACGAACCCGAGAGAATTCTCGGGATGCTACGGCTAATGAATCCGTCCCTCCCAACGCATGACTGGAGTGTCAATCTGATCGGGGATGCGGTAGGGCCCGACAGACAGGTGGTGTTCACCATGAATAAAGAGTCAATCGAGCCCCTCAAAAGGTGCAATGGCCTAGTACACTACAGCGTATGCCAGATCGTTATCCACGTATATCGTGGTGATGCTCAGCGCGCTGCCTTCTCGGCTGCTCCGGGGGAACCGGAAAACGAATTACCAGAAGAGGAAGCGGAGGATTCCGATGCGGAAAGCATGTTTTCCGCCACGTCCCTTGGCGATAGGTCTGTGAACAACTCGGAGATGGAGGACAGCCTACAGGACGAGGAAGTCCTCGAGGTCACGGTGGTAGCAGCCAACGCTGAGCGATTAACATCTAACGCTACAGACAGCAAGACTCCTGCAACGCCATATCGGGCAGTTAATCGGAACAACTCGTCGTTGATAGGCAACCTCCGGGATGGGGCAAACCTCGACGATATGGGGACGGCAGGGAAGTCTGTGCGCTCTCATGTTGGTGGTGCTTCAGATTAATCTGCACAAATCTAAAGGCTTCGGCTGCTTTAAGTAGTCGTCTTTCTAAAGGCGACGTAGATGTGGTCCTCATCCAAGAACCCTGGGTCAATAGCTCGAGAATCTGCAGATTGGGGACTAAGGGCTTCAAGCTCATTCGAGCCAGCGAGGAGAGCAAAGTCAGAACGTGTATTTTGGTCAAGTCTGAGGTGAACTCCTTTCTCCTACTTAACTACTCCAATGGTGATATTACCGCTATCAGTCTAACGGTCGACAGCATCCGCCTGACGGTGGCGTCGGTCTATATGCCCTACGACGCCGAAGAACCCCCACCACAAACGGAGGTGAAAGACCTGGTGTCAAATTTCTGCACGGGTAATATTATTATTGGAGCGGACGCTAATGCTCACCATGTCCTATGGGGGAGCTCCGACATCAATGCCAGGGGCGAGTCTCTGTTTGATTACCTCTTAACAACCAACCTGGTGATTTACAACGTGGGTAATGAGCCTACTTTTATCACTACGACCCGCAGGGAGGTCATAGACCTCACTATCTGTAGTGGGTCAGTGTTATGAGTGGGTCAGAAAATGGCGGGTTCTGTAAGAACATTCATTCTCCGACCACCGTTACATAGAAATGGTTTTAGACTTTATTGTAGAACAACCAATCATGAAGCGCAATCCACGTAACACTAATTGGCAGTTACACAATGAAATATTAGACAGAGACCTACCAGTACTGCCCTCACAAGCCCCCTCATCAGTAGAGGAGCTGGAGGATCTTGTTACTACATTTACATCGGCGCTCTCAAATGCTCTAGGACAGGCTTGTCCAGTGCCAAAACCACGCGGTACACACAGGCCACATTGGTGGTCCTACGACTTGGACTCGCTCCGCAAATCATGCCGGAAACAATTTAACAAGGCCAATGGCTTCGGCTCTGAGCCTCATTGGCATGAATATAAAGCTAAACTAAGGGCCTACAAAAAAGCTCTGAGACAGGCGAAGAGAACAAGAAAAATTTCTGCACTGGCGTCGAAAAGGTCGACGACACAGCGAGACTTAGACGAGTCCTCTCGAAAAGTCAAACAGCCATCAGCTATTTGCGAAAACCTGACGGATCGTGGACAAGCACGGAAGAGGAAACCCTTGAGCTGCTCCTGAATACACATTTTCCGGGGAATCTGCATGACGCACCACTAGCACCTGCAACAAACCTGGCAGTAAATTTACCCATCACTGAGGAAAGGGTAAGGTGGGCAGTTAAGAGCTTTGAACCGTATAAGGCTGCCGGGCCGGACGGGATTATCCCCGCGCAACTTATAAATACGTTGAAGACATCAGCTAAATGGCTGGTATTTCTCTTCACAGCCTGCCTGGCTGTCAACCACATTCCGAGCTCCTGGAGAAGCGCCACGGTAGTGTTTATCCCTAAGGCTGGGAAGGCATCCCACTACGAGCCAAAAGTACAGACCGATCAGTCTCTCGTCCTTTGTACTCAAAACCTTTGAGAGGATACTAAGCGACTAAAACGACTATTGATAGCAACCTTATCTCTAGCTATCAGCATGCATACACCAAGGGTAAATCAACAGAAACTGCTCTGCACAGCCTAGTATTTGTCATTGAGAAATCGCTGTGTGAAAAGGACTACTGTCTCGTGGCCTTCCTAGACATTGAGGGGGCTTTCAACAATATAAGCCCGGAGGCGATCAACTCCGCTCTAACTAATCTGGGCGTAGATAGACCTCTTACTGGTTTAATTGACCAACTTCTAAGGGGAAGGAAAATAGCTTCTTCACTTGGTACGGTTGAGTTATCACGCTATGTCACAAGGGGAACGCCCCAGGGTGGTGTTCTTTCCCCGCTTTTATGGAACCTCACAGTCAACTCGTTGCTACGTGACGCAAGCTGGGGGGCGGGAAGATAGTGGCATACGCAGACGATTTAGCTATTGCATTCAGAGGCAAGTTCCCACAAACTCTGTGTGATCTGATGCAAGTAACACTGCGAGAAGTTTCGACGTGGTCCTCTCGCTGCGGACTTAGTATCAACCCGGGGAAAGTAGGACTTGTCCTCTTCACCCACCGGTACAAAATACCGCCACTAAGCCTACCAGACCTAGATGGCACGCGCCTGGGCTTGTCGGATAAGGCCAAGTTTCTATGCATAGTTCTGGTCAGGAAATTGAATTGGAAGGAGAATGTTCTTCAGCGCCAGAAGAAAGCTTGCATCGCTCTTTACACATGCAAAAGAGCCATTGGCAAAAAATGGGGGCTCAGCCCTAGAGTATGCAGTTGGATCTACACGGCCATCATTCGCCCAATCATGCTGTATGGATCCGTCGTATGGTAGCCTGCGCTGAGCAAGGCAACATACCTGAGTCTGTTGCGGAAAGTCCATAGATCCAATATGATCCGTTTAAGCCGTGCGCTAAGGACAACGCCCAACGAAGCCTTCCAGGTCATTCTGGGCATTTTGCCACTTGATCTGGAAGGGTTTCGATCAGCGGCGGCATCGGCTCTGCGCCTAAGGGAAACCTCCAGTTGGGGTGTGGGTACTATTGGACACTCCAGTATTCTGGAATCTTACAGCTATCTCCCTCTAAGCACAGATCGTTGTGTGACCACTACAGTCGGGGATATCTGTTTCAAAATAAACATTCCCAGCAGAGAAGACTGGGAGAGGACGGATTGGTGTCCCGAAACTAATGGTGGCACTTCCATATACACCGACGGCTCGAAGTTGGACGGCAGAGTTGGAGGAGAGGTTTATTCAAGGGATTTCCAGGCGGGAGTCTCGGCAATCCTGGACGCCGCGGCCTGGTTAAGCAAACGTGTTATCGGAGAAGATATCGCTATTTTCAGCGATAGCCAAGCGGCCATCAAATCCCTTGGCGCATACACGTTCAACTCTGAACTGACGCTCAGCTGTCGTCGATCTCTTCAGGAGATGGCCCAACAGAACCGCGTAAACCACATATGGGTCCCGGGACATAGGGACATTGAGGGAAACTGTAAGGCAGACGAGCTTGCCAGGCAGGGCACGACCAAGCAGGTTCTTCAGGATAAAGAGCGCTTAGGTATGCTTTTTGCCAAATGCAAACTAATGCTGAAGGAGTGCACACTCCGTCAAGCCAACAAAAGATGGCTGCAATCCCCAGGGAGTCGGATATTGAAGAAAACCTGGCCAAAGTGGGATCTTAAAAGGTCTAGACGCATTTATGCCCTAACTAGGAGGGAAATCTCCATATTGATAGGGGTATTAACCGGTCAGTGCCTCATTGGTAGGTATGCAGAAAGGCTAGGTGTGTCCTACACACAGGAGTTGCAAAGATGATGAGGAGGAGGAAACAGTGGAGCACCTCATCTGCAACTGTTCGGCTTTAAGCGGCGCGAGAACGCGCTTTTTGGGAGTTCCCTTCCTGGAAAGCCTAAGCCAGATCGCGGAACTGGATCATAAAGTCATCTAAGTGGTTTGAGGAGGAGTAACGGTGTCGGATTAGGAGTGTCAGTCCCGGGATTCTACTATGTGGAAAATCCCAACAACTCAGGGATTTTCCATATGGCTGGGTCCCGGGACTGACTTTCCTTGTGTTGGTGGTATCACAACGAGCCTTTCAAAACTGGCCTAAGTGTGCCTCTGCGACAGCTACTTGAACCTAACCTAACCTAAATTACAAACTTAAATGCATTAAAATTTATTAAAACAATCTTCTGAAATATATTAGAAATAAAAAATAATAAGTTTGAACATTTTTAAATGCTCCTGATTTTTTTTCCAGAGCTTAAACTTTGAACCTGTTTTTCTCAAATTGACAAAAGTGGCACTTTCACCCCTTTGCTTCTAACCGCCTCATATATAGAAGAAAGAAGAAGATTGTTTGGAGAGAAAATGTACATTTCACACCTCATAGTTAGAAAACAGGCCCCGATTTTGAGAAAACCGCAAAATTTCACCAGCAAGAAAAATTGCAAACTCTAATTTCTAACTGTGTACTTTCATGCCCTGGTGATTTTTTGCGGGTGTCATAGTTTTTCCCTGATGCACCTTATGAATTCCTCATTAACAGGTCAATTCTACTGTGGTAATAACTTTATTATTACCGGCAAACAAATTCACTCGGCAACTTTTACTCCTTTTTGGTATTCTGAGGGCAAAAGTTTTCTGGTAACACCGTTACCACCAAAATAGGTGGTAACATGTGGTAACATCAATATAAAACAGCTGATGTTTACTTTGAAAAATAAAAAAGCGAAAGTGCAATTGAACAAAATAAAGTGAAAATTAAACAAAATAAATAAAACAAAGTGAAAATCAAACAAATAAACAGGTATATAATATTAATAAATCACAATAAAAACTGTGTATTTCCTGCAGGAGCTCGGGATGGTCTTTGCAAAAGGCCACAAACAACCGCAACTGCGCTGGGGTGGTGCGTGCATATTTTCTGTAAATAAAATAAACAATTTTTAATAAATTTCATAAAATATTTACCAAATTTACTTACTTGTTCATTTCCATTTTGCAGTCTTCTTCTTTTTGATAAACAAAAAACATATGGCAGGTGACTAGCCGGGTGGCTTTTCAATTCACCATACACACTGGTGAGTTTTTTTGCCATTAGAGCGTTACCATCTGCTCAGAATCGCAGCCACTTTATTTGGTAACGTATTTTAGGGAAAATTGTTTGCCGATGGCAATTTTACCGGTAAGGCGCAGCATAGGGCTGTTAGTGTGGATAACTGATCCATACGCTTAGGTTACAATCATACAAACAACTGTGCACAATCGAGTAGGCAGCACACGTACTCTGTCACATCGACATCCGAATAATCGAATGTATAGTTACTATACTATAGTACTTTCACTCTGTTTATATCTTAGCTGACCAAATACGTATTTAATGAAATTCTTACGCGAAAGCTTCGCCGAGCAACACTTTTATTCTCAATGCACCCCACCCCTTGTCGTTGACATTAATTCGGTAGTTTGAACTGAACTGAAACGAATTAACTTCAGATTAACTTTACGAAAGGTTTTTTGTTTAGGTCTGTAAAATACAGTGGAACAAAATACAACTAGGAGAAATATATTTTTTTATTAAATTGTCACCTAAGGAGTTGCAAAAATGTTTAAATATTCGTAGACCAGAAAAAACCCTTCTATAACGAATTCCACTCACTGACTAAATAATTTTCAAAAAAATTATGTAGCTACCCTACAAACAATTTCAGAGAGGTCTTGACTATTGAAGTTTTGCACAATTAAATATGTAGGTATAAACAAGTTGCAAAAGTCCGCCCCTAAATTTGAAGCTTATGTTATGTTCAGTGGCCGACTTTTCCAACTTTATTTTTTTGTATGCGGACCGACCCAGTCTAATAAACATGCATAATCAATACAACCCTTTTTTAGTTCTGCAGCTGTAAAGAGGGCATGCGATTTAGAACTGTCAATCAGTGATAGACAGTTTTGTTTCGCAAGGACATAGTTCGGCCGATAGGTAGTTTGCGACGTTGATCCTTATTTGACATTAAAGCAAACACCCGTATACACGGCTAAAAAAATGGACCTAAATTTTAAACCCGTATAAAGTTTAATCAATTTCTCAAACTTTTTTGTGCAATATTTCAAACCGTCCAAATACCTACAAAGATTTTCAATTTCTTTTGGTTTCGATTTAAAATCTAAATGAAAAAGCTGTCTAAATTTTTTATTTTTGGTTTGTTTTAATGTAATTGAATTTTGCCCACAAAAACTTCATGTGCGTCATAGCTCAGCGGTAGAGCAGTCGGCTGTGACTCTTGAGCGTTTTCGTTCGAGTTCTGTCAGCTGCCACATGTTTTTTAGTTTTATTTTATTCTTAAAACTTTTCGGTCTAAAATTTAAACTTTTGGGTTTGAAAATTCAAATTTATTTTTGAAAGCTTATTCAAGATTGAATTTTGCCAACAACATTTATGTGTGCGATGTAGCTCAGTGGTAGAGCAGACGGGCATGATGCGAGGAGTCTTGGTTCGAATTCCCACCAACGGACAAAAAATTTATTTTATCTTTAAAAAATTGTTAAAACATTTCTTGTTTATAATTGAAACCCGATTCATTTAGCCAATTTTCATGAAAACTGGTCTAGATTTAATTTGAATCCAAATTTGGTTTGGTCATATATGTAGTCCAAAAAAGTTTAAAACTTAGGTTCAAATTTTTAGCCGTGTAACGCAACACATAGTCTCACTACACCTTTTTTAGTTTATATTCAGAAAGTTACAACTAATAGTCAGAATTTCCTTTTCGTATTCAGAAAGTCATAATTCATATTCAGAATTTCTATTTGATATTCAGAAAAATACAATTAATATTCAGAAATTTCCATTTGATATTTAGAAAATTCCAATTAATATTCAGAAAATTACTATTGATATTTAGAAAGCCAAATTCTTAATAAAAAATTTCAGACGTTAAGTACAAAGAAATTTTCTGAATATGAAATGGAAATATATGCATACAACATCACTGTTTCAGGCATGATTTTGAGTTTTATATGCAAGCCACTATAAATGTTTGTTCATTTCCATTTTACACGTGTTGTTTCTCAGGGAGCATGTATACTCTTTTCCCGTCTTTTGTACCACTTTTTATGCACGTTTCTGTATTAACGCTGAAAACATACAAAATTATTAGTTCGTACGCATGATTTATACATACAAATTCACTGATTTTGCATGCAAATAATATAATGGATTTGTTTTATATATGTACATACATATGTATGTATTAGAGATATACCCCGCCGACTAGAGTCACTTTTCGCGGGCCGCCGCCGAATGGTTTAAATGACGGCGCGGCGGCGCACGTCGGCGCGGGAATCTTTTCTTTCTTTTTATAAGCTCTTATTTAGTTTCACCTGACGGCTGTCTGTAATCAAATCTTGCAAGCTAAATTTGATACCCTTCCCGGTTTCCGATTGATCTGAAATTCTGCACCCATGTATAACCCCGATGACAATGCAATATTATAAAAAAAAAATTCGTTAGGTGGCGCGTGGGTCGCTTTTATGGTCCGATTTAGCTGAAATTCGTAACATGTATTACTACCATGAAAAGAAATATTTTTGTAAAAAAAATTCCGCTAGGTGGGGCTGAGATAGCGGTAATAAAAACTCAAAATCGTAATTATGGACCGATTTGGCTGATATTTTACGTGTGTGTTAATTAATTTCTAAATGTAAAAAAAAAAATTGGACCCGCTAGTTGGCGCGTGAGTCGCTTTATTTGAGAATTACGAAGGTCTGTTTTCATTGTCGATTAATTCGTTTTTCAACGAACTTCCCGTTGAGGTAGGATCTTGAAATTTTCATCATCGTTTAGTTTTCTGCCTCCACGCAAAATAACAAAAAAATAATTCCGATAGGTGGCGCACGAGTAGAGATATTCGAAAGTCTTTATTCCAATATCCCAAAAGTAACTTTATTAACCACGCGGCTTTATTGTAAAAGATTCTATGGTTTCTGTTGCTGCTAGCAGCCGATTGATGTCGCTGCGACATTATTGCCTCTTGTTGATAAACCGAAAGTAACTTTATTAACCACGCGGCTTTATTGTACAAGATTCTATGGTTTCTGTTGCTGCTAGCAGCCGATTGATGTCGCTGCGACATTATTGCCTCTTGTTGATAAACCGAAGTAAAAAATAAAATTAAAGAAAAAAAACTTTTTTAAAAATAAGCTTTTATTATTGGTTTATAAAATTAACTAAAAAGAAAAAAATAAATTGACTGTAAAGGAATATAACACTTTATAAGTTCATTGTAACCTTTAAAGATAATTTGGCTTCTTCGTCTACCACAAAATAATTCCATATTGTACATAATTATATATTTCTAACATTAAAACTTTACACCTAAATTATTAAATCTTCCAGTATATATCACATTCCTAATCTTATTAATAATAAAAGCGTGTTAAATTTTGATGGTATAATTAAGAACATTTAGGACCTTCTTTTCTATTTGATGGTATAATTAAGAACATTCAGGTGTTAAATTTTGATGGTATAATTAAGAACATTTAGGACCTTCTTTTCTATTTGATGGTATAATTAAGAACATTCCCGACTTTTGACCCCAAATGTTTGCAGTTATCTTTCAAAGTATTAAAGAATGCGAGAAAGTAATTCAGTTTGAACTGAATTACATCGAAATAACTCTCTCAATTGAATGCAAAACTTTGGTGAATCAATTCAATTTTTCAATTCAGTACTCTCGAAATTTAACTTTCAGAGGTCATATTTGCGTACTTTCAGTCTTTAACATGTCTGTGATTGATTTGAAGCTGTAAAAATAGTAATAAAGCACGAGACTGCCATGTGTCATTGTAAAATTTGGTCCTAACTCTAAAATTGTATATGTGGTGGATTATGCTTAAAGTCATATTTCAGGGGTTCCTATGTTTTTTTTTTATTCATCTTATTTAATAAAATTCTACTTGGGGCCCTTAGGAAGGGTAAAGATTTCTTACAAAATAAAAATGTATAAAATTAAGAGAATTATCTATTCATCTTCCACTTTTTCCTACATTTTTACCAGCAATTCCAACTAAATAACCACTGTCCTTGCCTTCATGTAAGCGAAGTACTATCATCAAAGCAGTGGAATTTCGCCAGCAACATGCAATTGGCTTGTCGTGAAATGTTGCTAGCTATTTTAATTTTTTTATTTTATTAATTCTTTGTTTATTTATCTCTCTTCTGTTATTTTTCTAATTTCAAGGGTCAATGTCACTTTTCGCACTGTTTTAAATGAAATGGACAGTTAAAAAGTCGTGAAAAAATGTTGCTAATGCCATATTGCGCAATATTTTCGGGTCTTGAACTTAGTACTACTTTGCCGTGAAGTATAAGCGAAATTTCATGGCTGTTTCACGACAAGAAATCTTGTATGGATTTTGACAGCTGTTTCACGTGAAACGCGAAGTTAGTACCTAGCTTTATGGCTGATGATGATTTCAGGTTTTCTAAAGTTTCTGTTTCTATGGACAATAGTGACAGGTCTGACAGGCATTCCTGTCCCATCGAAGTTCTTAAGTAAGTTTTCATCAGTTTTACTTTTGAAAAACTTCTTTCAGCAGTTGCCGTTGTAACTGGAAGAGTCAAGAATAAGAAGCATGCTATTATGACCAGGGAAAACTGGATGCATTTGCGAAATAAAATAAAAATTGGGAAGTTTTTATTAATTTTTCCTTACACATGTTGGGGGCCCCGTATAATTGATACGGCTGAGCGGTAGCTACGCGCCTGCTCTATATATTAAGCTCTCTCCCGGTGGTGACGACTGAAATAAAGCCCAACATGTTTTGCACATGCTTTCAAATTTTGTTTTCAAGAGAAGGCGGGTATGACCATATGCACATATATGACAGCATTTTATCGAGCTCATCATTGTAGATTTACAAAACAGCCGTAATGCGGAATTTAACTTTCCACCAAGACTTTAGTGGCTCAAAATGTTTACTTAAGTTATTGAAGGGAGTCTACACATGCATATGTATGTACCTACTTTTTTTTTTCTTCTAGGATGAAACGATGACAAGTAAAGAGAAGGGTCGATTATGTTGTGTGTAGCATTTTCTTCAAAAAAAAAAATAATGGAATAGCGTTGTGTGTTGTTGCAAAAACGTAACAAAAAATTGTTTTTGACCCACAGATTAGTATTGATGGCCATGAAGACCCAAACAATAAAAAAAAAATGGTTGCATTCTTGCTACCCCTAGCCGATGTGGTGGGTGTTACTAAGTAAATAGATGTCGGTAGGCTGATATGCAACTATTGAAATTCAATTAGAACTCTGTTGACAAGATTGATTGTCTGCAGTTTATTGCGGTAAGTTTTCAGAGTTGTTAGAGTCAGACACACATATTCCCTCCTTCGTGTCCCGTTCTTTTTTATGAGTCGATTTATTAACGAATTTCGAATGTCTCTTTTCGGTGTCGTTCCATTTGGTTTTCTACTATTTTTTCGTTGAACTAAGATCATGTAATTTTCATCAGCGTTCAGCGTTGTTGTTTTTGTTGTAACGAGGTGTAGCCCTACCCAAATGTCAGATAGGGTCACCCGCGTGTATCTATCTAATCTTGAATTGCGTCATTTGTTGAAGCTTAACCGCCTAGGCGATTTTGGCCGTTTCGTATCAAAGCACCCCAGTCATTCCTTTTTAGCGATAACTGGCGCCAATTGGAAACCCCAAGGGAGTTCAAGTCATCCGCAACTTGTTGTTTCCATCTCAGTCGAGGCCTCCCCCTTCCTCTGCTGCCGAATTCGGGTTTCGATAGCAAAACCTTCTGTGCTGGAGATTCTTTGTCCATAACATGACCCAGCCAGCGGAGCCTTTGGGCTTTAATTCACTGAACTATGGTCAGGGGGGTCACTCTGTATTGCGATTCGAAATTCAATGCGATTCGAAAGTGAAATGCGATGCGATAAGCAAATGGTACTCTGTATTGCTATAGCATTGCTAACAGTGCTGCGTTCTGCGGCCTTTGGTTATTTTCTTGCTTGGGTTGGCATCACTGTTGTAAAACTAACCGCAAGTTGACAATTTTCATTGCATACTTCAAGTGAAGGCTCTTGTCCTATGCTTTTACCCACACCATTTCTTTTAATTTGGCGCCTAACTGTATGCTATGCTGCAAACACTTGTACTTGCAAAAGATATTTGTACCTATATATATACCTTTTATGTGTATTGAAATATGTGTGCATGCGTATGCATATGCAAAATCACGTCCGTATAAACATAGTTTTATTAGTTTAATTGAAGTTTTCTTACAAATTTTTGGTAATTATTTTGTAAATTTAAAAGTTAAACAAAATATTTAAAAAAAAAATATATATTTTTTTTATTAATTTTGCGAAATAAGCGCCAAAATAAACATGTTTTTCGATAAGAAAGGTAAGTATACTAATAGCTCTACAATAATTTACAAGAATATGTTTAAAAATTTAATTTTATTCAAAATTGTTTAGCGGTGCGATAGCGGTTCGACTGCGGTTTGTTGTAGGAAGACAAATCCGAATGTACAAAGCAATTGACATTTCACTTTCGCGATACAGAGTGTACGCGATTCGAGAGGGAAAAAATGAATGCGAAAAGGGAAAAAACAAATCCGAAAACGTCAATTTCCGTTGCGATAGTTCAGTTACAGAGTGTCGCTAAGGCAAATGCGAAAAAATTTTCTTTCGCATCGCAATACAGAGTGACCCCCCAGGTCTGCGTAAAGCTTGTACAGCGCATCGTTAAATTTTCTTCGATGTTCACCGTTGACATCACGGGAAGGACCATAAATCTTTCGGAGAACTTTTCTCGCAAATACTCCAAGGGCCATCTCATCTTCTCTTGACACTGTCCATGATTCCGAGCAGTACATCAGGACTGGTATGATGAGAGACTTATAGAGCGCGATCTTTGTTTGTGTCGAGAGGGCTTTGCTTCTCAATTGCCTACTTATTCCAAAGTAACACTTGTTGGCAAGAGTGATTCTTCGTTCGATTTCTAGACTGATATTATTTTCGATGTTAATACTGGTTCCCAAATAGACGAAGTCCCTCACCGTTTCAAATGTGTAGCTATCAACGGTGGCTTGGCTGCCAAGAAAAAATATCAAGCCTCGGATGAGAACCCCCTTTAATGTTGACTAGAACACGGTTAGTCTAAGAAAATTTCAGTGTAGAGAGTTTTTGTAGGGAATTCAATTTCCTACAAAAATGTAATCAGGAAAGTGCTTTTTACGAGAATGGCTTGTCAGTTTTATACCAAAAATGAGTTAGTTGGCCCAGTTATACACAGAGCCAAAAATGCCTAATAAAATTAATAAGATTGTCTTCATGATCAGTTTTTGGGCAAAGGGGTAGTAGCAACGGTGGAAACGAAGAAAAATCTATAGGGAAATCTCTTTGGTTTTAAGAATAAATTCTTATTAAAAAAAACTATACATTTAGTACAAAGGTGTAGTTAGACGCTGGCAACCATTAGTACTCGATGGCCGGATGGTAAGCAGCTGGGCTTAGCATTCCAAAAGTTGTAAGTTCGATGCCCTCTCTTGTTTTCCTAATTTGAAATGTTAAAAAGAAATCTTCTCAATTATATTTATGTGATTTTCCTTTGAAAACATTAACAACTATACACATATCAGTAATTAGACGCTGGCAATCAAAAGTGAGCGATGGCCTGATGGTTAACAGCTGGGTTTATCATTCCGAAAATTGTAAGTTCGATTCTCGGTGAGGGTGATATCATTTTATTTTTCATTTAAAATATTAAAAAGAAAATCTTCGTAATCTATTATATATAAATGCGCAAACATAACTGGTTCGTCCCTTTTTTGCAATAACCACAATTCTAAGGTATATAAAATTTGGTATGTATCGATATGTCTCGCCGAGCAGGGTGGCCGAAAACAAACCAAAAATTAAAAAAAATTAATTATAATATGATTTGAAAATCACACCACTACATGTGATATACACGCATTCGCTTTATATAGCCGCTGTTATGGGTGTATGTATGTAGGTATGACCACTTGCATTCTTGTGTTTGCATTCATTGCAGTAGGGTGAGTTGTTTTGTTGGCAGCAATAAGATAACATGAGCCAGCGCGTCAACTTTATTGAGCTTAGGTACAAACAGTGTTTACAAAAACAAAATCTGTGCGTGGGGATTCAGAGAAGCAAATTTAAAAAAAAAAAGAAAGCACAAATAAGCTAGATCATGCACAAGGCCCTTCGTGGCTAGACTTAGTGAAATAAAATAAAATGGAAAATTGATAAAATTAAAAAAAAAAGTAAAATCAGAAATAGAAAAGTGATTGAAATTAAAAAAATAAAATTTGTTGGAAATGAAATGAAAGGGAATAATATAAAATAAATAAAAATGAAACAAAATGAAATAAATAAAATATTAAATTAAGAAAATAATAGGAAAGGAAAGGGATGGATAAAAGGATAATTAAGGTAAGTTAAGGTAAGGAACGGAAAGTATGACAGAAAAATCAAAGGGAAAGGAAAGGAATGGAAAAGAAAAAAGGAAGGGAAGAAAGGAAATGTAATGTAGGTAAAGCAGTGGAAAAGAAAAGCAAAAGGAGAAAGACAAAGAAAGGAAAGAAGAAAAAAAGAAGGGAAAGAAAATGTAGCGAGGAAGAAGGTATGGAAAATAAATGAAAATAAATAGAAAGAAAAATAAAGGAAAGAAAGGTAATGAAAACCTAAAAAAAAATAAGTTAAGGAAATGAATGAAAGAAAAAGAAAAGCAAAGGAGTTGCGGAAAGGAACAAAAGAGAATAAGGAAACGGGAGGAAAGGAAAGGTAAGGAAACGAAATGACAGGAAGGGAAATTTAAGAAAAAAAGTGAAAGAAAATAAAGGTAAGAAAAAAATAAAAGAAAAGAAATGAAATGAAAAAAAAAGGAATAAAATGAAAGGAAACTAAAGCAACGGAAACGAACGAAAAGGAAAGAAAAAGAAAATAAAAGGAAAAAAGTAATGTAATGGAAATGGAAAGAAGGATCAGGTAAGAATATAAAAGAAACGAAAAGAAAGAAAAAGAACAGAGAAGAACAAAAAAGAACAAAAAAGAAAGAAAGAAAGAAGGGAAATAAAATGAAATGAAAGAAGAGAAAAGGAAAGAAAAGGAAAAGAAAGGAGAAGATAAGGAAAGGAAATAAAAGGGAAGAGAAGGAAAGAAAAGCAAAGAGAATAAATTGAGATGAAAGGAGAGGAAAGGAAAGGAAATAAAAGCAAATTAATGCTAAGGAAAGGAAAGGAAAGAAATACGTATGAAGACGACCTAAGAAGAATAAATAATTATCAACACTGAAACTATATTACTGAATGATGTAAAGAGGGAGGAAAAGGCAAAATGAATAGGAATGTATAGAAACCAAAAATATACAAAATATGGAAAAGAAAGGCAAATTTAAGAAATAGCAAAAAGGTAGGAAAATAAAATAAGGTTTTGTGGTTGAATTTCAACCACTGGGCGAACTCTAGTTACATTAAAAAGACTGTCTCTACAATAATAAGAAGCACATCTTCTTGAGGAAAAACTATACAGATATCTTATCATTTTTGTTCTATTTTATTAGGTACCTTTGGCTCTGTGTACATAATTGACTAATCGCTTGGTGGAGGCTAAAAGTTCTTTTCCTTCTACATACATATATATATGTTTTGATCACAGTATGTTCTAGAGCTCTCGGTTTTGTTCGCACATTTTTGAGTAGCCCGGGAAAATGTTGAACGAGTAGGTACTCGAATACTCGCTCAATGCTGAATACTCGAAAATTGTCGAGCTTGAACTCGAGCATATCGAGCTTTTTCGAGCAATTTGAGCAATGTTTTTATTTATTATTTTGATTTGATTTTGATTATTTTCTGAGCACTTCATTGTCAGGTTTCACAGATTCTTGATATACAGTAGATATATTGCTGAGATGCATATAAATGCAATTTATGAATGTGAAAAAATAACGCTTCCGCGATAATTTGTTGGTTAGGGACTTTTTGAATTGTGGTCACGATGCATATATAGGAGTCTAAGAAGTGTATATTTTAAAATGAAAATGTGCAATATCCAAATTATTAACGTCCTGTGGTTTTTCGTAAAGCCCGACCACAATGCCATACATAGTTTACAAATTTAGGTTCAAATCCAAGACACCTCAGACACCATCAGGGGAAATTGTAAAGAAATGGCGGATAGTAGAATACATTAGCGAGGGACAAGACATGCATTTAGGTATATTTGTAGGTGTTCGGGTCCTCAGCTTTTTATGGTAAGGTCACAGCTAACAGGAATGGTACTACTATGAAACCTTGAAGAAGAAACAGTTTGGTCAGTTCAATGCAAAGAAAAAATGTTGCAGGGCAGCTGTATTCCCGTTAATTTGCTTGGTGAATATGTTGCGAATATGACGGGTCTCCATTTTTAAGACTTTTTTAGCAAAGAAATGTTTTTGTGCTTATAATATTTCAATTTATTATTTAAAAATAATATGAATTGTTGACAAATAAATTTTACAGTTGATGATTGTCAGCTCGAATTGTTTAGAAGCTCGAAATTTGAGCAGTTGAGCAACGAACGAGTTTCGAACGATTATCGAGCTACTCGCACTGCTCGATACCCGGGTATCTGGAGCTCTAGTATGTACCATGTTTGATGTAAACAAATTATAAATAATAAAACAAACTAAGTAAAAAAGTGAAAAAAATTAACGAAAAATTGTAGTTCCCACCTAGCGATCTGTACGTTTTAGCTACTTAGATTAGTGGTATAAATATATAAATACACAAAGGTCAATGATAGGTCCGAGAAAGACCTCTCCGGTGACATTTAAATTTACACTGAACTTTTTTTTCTATGCAACCTAATGTACATATCAAGCCTCAGAGGAGAGCCCCCCTTTAATGTTGACTAGAACACCGCTAGTCTAATAAAATTTCAATGTAGCCTACACGGCTAGTTTCTTGTATTGCTGGTTCTACGAGAACGGTACCAGTACTTATGCTGTACCCATCGTGCCGAAACGACCCGGGCCGTTTTCTTATATCGACCCGGCCAGGAGCAATACACTCGGGGTGACCCTGTTTGACATTTAGGCACGACTACACCTCGTTACATCAACAACATACTTAAGTGAAAAAGCGTTCTCCCTTTTTTTACTACGCTTATAAACCACACTTTGATGAACAGAAAATAAAATTTGGATGGAAATTTTATGAAGTTTGATATTTTCGTATCGGTAATTTTGTGTTTTTTCGGGTATCACTTCATTCAAAATTTCTTTTCGGCAATGGTACAAAAGCGATGGACGCAAGCGACACCTTGTTCGAAAGGAAATTAAATAAATGAAACCATCGCTGAGAAATAGCTGGTCGAAATTTAGTCGAATTTTTACGATTTTTGAAAAAATTGTGATATTAAAAAATGTTTTTTTGCGAAGTTGTAAAAATCAGGAACTTTTTCTAAAATTTGTGTGCATAATAACATAACATAGATAATATTACCAAGATCTAGGAAAACCCGTATTTTTGGGGTTTTTTTATGTAAATTTCAATATTTCTAAATTTAACTAAATTGTAACAGGTCGATGTCTGTATAAGGTAGATATTCAAAAAAATGCGTGGTGTCATCATTACTGAGCAAATAGAGTCCAAATCAACCTTTTTTAAAATTTTTGTCCGTCTGTCGTCTATCTTTCTGTCTGTATGTTTATGGACGTATCACTCGAAAACTGCTGAATAGAATTAAATTAAATGTTGTACATATTAGGAGACGTTTAACTTGAAGTTTAAGACATTCCTTAGTTCGATAACTCGACCGGTTTCAGAGTCATCGACCAATATGTGGAGCAGGGGTGATTAAACATGTATTCGTACAATGCGCGCATATTGGTCGATAACTCTGAAACCGTTCGAGTTATCGAAATAAAGGAAACCTTAAATTTCAAATTAAACGTCTCCTAATGGGTAACGCCATGTGAAGTGTGCACAAAATTTTTGTTTTTTTTTCAAAACTCCACCGATTTTGAAACTTGTCATTTTATTGGATAGTGGGTAAGACGCAAACCTCGCGCTAAAAATATTTCGTCAAAATTCGTGTCTTTGTTATTATTGATAATTTTCTCATCATGGTAATATTGAAAAATTATTTTCTCATAAACTACTGCAGATAAATCAATGAATTTACTTACAGATAATTGTTTTTACTATATTATAAGTAATTTTGTGCGGTTTTATTGTTTAAACAATTATACTTAAAATAATTTTTTTTAAACAAATAAACTTTTTTTTTTTGTTCTACACGCTCAAAAAAATTTCAAAATATGAAAAATAACGCGTAAAATAGCCTTTTTTCTTTTTATGGGAACATATTTTCTTTCACCAAGGGGTACTCTGGAAAGCTTGGAAGATTGTCGAGCAATGTTACAAAATACACGTTTTGACCACAGTATCAAATTCCTAAGTGGAAATTTAGCGACATATAGCTGAGTGCTGGCATCGAAAAAAATTTACGAAATCCGAGAAAAATGTGTTTAGTAGCCCGTATCATATATTTTGACGATTTATTTCATTTAGTTTCCATTCTAATATTTTTCTAGTAGAAAAAGTAGTAATTTTTTTAAATTATATTGCAGAAATTTCATCCATACATAGCGTTAATAATATTTATTACACTGCACAGTAGCCGGCTGGGTATTGGACCAAACCAACTTTTTTAAGTTTTTCGAAGTAAGCCTCCAAAACTGAGTTACGGGCTTTCGAAGTTCGAAGTTGGACCCTTCGAAAATTTGGGTTTCCAATTGTTTTGTTTAAGAAATTAAGAAAATACACTGTCCAATAAAAAGAAAGTGCACCAATCAAGTAAGAGGAGCAAGAAGGCCACGCCCACATTTAACCTTTTTCAATTTTATCACATTCTGCTAAATGTAGATATGTACATATGTATGTTATAATTGAAAATAACTTGATAACAGCGACCAATGTAGAACACTATTGTTCAGCGCACCACCGAACGGTCTACAAGAGCGCAAAGGGTGACAAAAAATAAGATATCTGTGGAATGGTATGAAAGGACAAACATTTTTTTATTACTAAAGATGACCGTTTTTCGCACTATTTGACATATTTTGAAATTTTTTTTGAGCATGCAGAACGTAAAAAAAATGTATTTGTTAAAATTTTTTTTTTTAAATATCATAATTTTAACAATTAGATCGCAAGGGGTGACAAAAAATGCAATATCTTTGGAATGGTATGAATGGACAAAATTTTTTTTTTGATTATTAAAGGTGACTGTTTTACGCGTTATTTTACATATTTTGAAATTTTTTTGAGCGTGTAGAACGAAAAAAAAATTTATTTGTTAAAAAAAAAAATGATTTAAAGTATAATTATTTCAACAATAAGATCGCATAAAATTACTTAAAATATAGTAAAAACAATTATCTGTCAGTAAAAAAAAATTCATTGATTTATCTGCAGTAGTTTATGAGAAAATAATTTTTCATGATGAGAAAAGTATCAAAAGTTCAACCTCCTATAACATTAGCAAAGACACGAATTTTGACGAAATATTTTTAGCACGAGGTTTGAGTCTGGCCCACTATCCAATGAAACGATAGTTTTTAAAATCGTCGATAAAGTGATTTTACCTGTGCACACTTCACATGGCTTTACCCTAATACAACAGTGAAAGTTTCATTTAATTCTATTCAGCAGTTTTCGACTGATACGTCCACAAACATACAGACAGAAAGACAGACAGCCGGACAGAAAGATAGACGAACAAAAATTCTAAGAACGGTTGATTTGGACTCGATTTGCTTAGTAATAATTGACACCACGAATTTTTTTGAATATCTGCCTTATACAGACATCGACCTGTTACAATTTAGTTAAAATTAAAAATGTTGAAATTTACAAAAAAGTCGCCAAAAATACAGTTTTTCCTAGATCTTGGTAATATTATGCTTAAAGAGTTTGTTATTAAGCGCACAAATTTTAGAAAAAGTTCCTGATTTTTACAACTTCGCTTAAAAAAAAAAAAAAACATTTTGAAAATCAAAATTTTTTCAAAAATCGTAAAAATTAGAATAAATTTCAGCTATGGTTTGGTCCACCTCTACATATTAAACGTCGTTGGAAGCGTATTTTAATTTCCTTTCGAACAAGGTATCGCTGCGTCCATCGCTTTTGTATCATTGCCGAAAAGAATTTTTGAATGAAGTGATACCTGATAAAACACAAAATTACCGATATCTCTAAAACCTGCCCATTCAAATTTTTTTAAAAATATGTTCACAGCTCGTCATACCAGTGCTAATTTACCCATATGAATGAATATCTTGGTATTTTTCAAATTAATTATTTGTAAGCTAATGTAATCATCAGGCAAAGAATGCGAAGTAATGTGAAAATTTCGCTGTTATTTTTTAATTTGGTTTTTTTCTAGATTAAATATTAATGTTACAAAAGTTAATACAGAGCAAAATTGTTCGTCAGATATGTCCATAGAATATTTCGACGTGCCATACGAAAACTAACACTTTTAAAATTTTTTACGAAAACTAACACTTTTCAAATTCTGTAAGAAGACTAACACTTTTATTTTGTGTCTGACGAAAAATAACACTTTTAATTTGTGTCTGACGAAAACTAACACTTTTATTTTCTGTCTGACGAAAACTAACACTTTTGGCTAGTACATTTTCTTCAGAGAAAACCTGAAAGTGTTACTTTTCGTCAGACACAAAATAAAAGTGTTAGTTTTCGTCAGACACAAATTGAAAGTGTTAGTTTTCGTCAGACACAAAATAAAAGTGTTAGTTTTCTTCAGACACAAAATTTTTGGTGTTAGTTTTCGTATGGTACGGCGATTTGTGAATAAAGTTTCTCAATAAAATAAATATTACTGAAGTTAAGGAGCCATAGTGAGATAAATAGCATTTTTAGCAAACCTTGTGGGCTCAAAGCACGACCAATCATTGCGCAAACGATCCTAAATTTTTTATATATAATTTGTTTCTAATTTGGAATAAAGTGGAAATACGAAAAAAAAAGTTTCCATATAACTTGCGGTCACACTAGTGATTACATACATACTATATAGGGTACCTATGTATGTATGTAAAAATTTACAAATATGCATACGACAGCGAAACACAAAAATAAAAAAGGCATAGCCACAGAATGTGTCCTTCTACTGGCCCTTCGAACGGCCTACTATTTGAGACTGCGCGTGATTCAATCGAATTCACGAACTTAATGAAGCACTTTAAATCACGCAATGCCTGGAAGTAGCAAAACTGTATCCGCGGCAGAACAGAGAGTTTCTAGAGCGAGATCCCAGAGCCTAAAAGCGTCACTTATTTTATAATGGATGAAACCAATACCGATCGATAGTCCTCCCCGAATCTAGAAAGAATTTTAAAATTTCAAGGGCCTAGGAATCGGGGGTCACAGTCGCCAAAAAATTACCCTAACTTCACTTATTTTATAATGGATGATTTTCACATAATTGACGTATATTACCACCCCGCTTCAGTATCAAGTGTTGTTAGACCCGTACCAGTGACAAGGTTCCAGCCAGACACCCACAGTTCGCAGATTTTCCTATGGAAATTTATTCTGTTTTACGAATTTCACGCTTTGGGCCACTTTGGCTGCTTTTAACTACCCGATATTTTCCCATTTTTTGTAGAATACTACCCTCAAGTAGTATCAGTCATGGCAAAAACTTCAGCCAGACACCTCAAAACTAGGGAAAGTTCACTATCTTTTACTGCCCTTTCACATGTTTAAGCGGGCTTGCCCAACTTTGGCCTCTTTTAAATAACAGATCCTCACACATGTGTCGTAAAATATTACCCTTAAGTAAAATCAAGCATTTCCAGACATCATCCCATGGAAAAAACTTCAGCCAGACACCTCAAAGTTCTAGAGCTTTTATTTTCCTATTAATTTGTTTTCTCTTGTATGTCCCACTTTTACTGCCTTTAAATGACGGATCTTTGTACATGTGTCGTAGGATACTACCCTCAAGTAGTATCAGTCATTTTTAGACTTCGTTCCATGGCAAAAACTTCAGCCAGACACCTCAAAACTCGGGAAAGTTCACTAATTTTTACTGCCCTTTCACATGTTTAAGCGGGTTTGCCCAACTTTGGCCTCTTTTCAATAACAGATCCTCACACATGTGTCGTAAAATATGACCCTTAAGTACAATCAAGCATTTCCAGACATCATCCTATGGAAAAAGATTCAGCCAGACACCTCAACGTTCGGGAGCTTTTATTTTCCTATTAATTTGTTTTCTCTTGTATGTTCCACTTTTACTGCTTTTAAATGACGGATCATTGCACATGTGTCGTAGGATACTACCCACAAGTACTATCAGTCATTTTTAGACTTCGTTCCATGGCAAAAACTTCAGCCAGACACCTCAAAACTCGGGAAAGTTCACTTTTTTACTGCCCTTTTACATGTTTAAGCGTGTTTACCCAACTTTGGCTTCTTTTAAATAACAGATCCTCACACATGTGTCGTAAAATATTACCCTTAAGTAGAATCCAGCATTCTTAGACATCATCTCATGGCAAAAACTTCAGCCAGACACCTCAAATTTCGGGAACTTTTATTTTCCTATTAATTTGCTTTCCCCTTGTTTGTCCCACTTCTACTGCTTTTAAATGACGAATCTTTTCACATGTTTCGTAAGACACTACCCTTAAGTAATTTCAATCTTTTCTAGACTTCGGCCCAAGGCAAAAACTTCAGCCAGACACCTCAAAGCTCGGGATTTTCACTAATTTTTACAGAGATTTCACTTGTTTCAGCAGCTTTCTCCAACTTTGACTACGTTTAAACGGCGGATCTTTACACATTTGTCGTACAACTCTACCCTTAACTATTATCAGGCATTTTTAGACTTCGGCCCATTGCAAAAACTTCAGCCAGACACCTCAAAGCTCGGGATTTTCACTATTTTTTGCAGAGATTTCACTTGTTTCAGCAGGTTCCTCCAACTTTGACTACGTTTAAACGGCTGATCTTTACACATGTGTCGTATAACACTACCCTTAACTAATATCAGGCATTTTTAGACTTTGGCCCATGGCAAAAACTTCAGCCAGACACCTCAAAGCTCGGGATTTTCACTAATTTTTACAGAGATTTCACTTGTTTCAGCAGCTTTCTCCAACTTTGACTACGTTTAAACGGCGTATCTTTACACAAGTGTCGTATAACTCTACCCTTAACTATTATCAGGCATTTTTAGACTTCGGCCCATGGCAAAAATTTCAGCCAGACACCTCAAAGCTCGGGATTTTCACTAATTTTTACAGAGATTTCACTTGTTTCAGCAGGTTTTTCCAACTGTGACTACGTTTAAATGGCGAATCTTTACACATGTATCGTAGAACACTATCTCTAAGTAGTATCAGGCATTTTTAGATTTCATCCCATGGAAAAAACTTCAGCCAGACACCTCAAGGCTGAGGAATTTCCATAGTTCTTACTGCGCTTTCACATGTTTAATCGGGTTGGTCCAACTTTGGCTGCTTTTAAAGGGCGGATCTTTTAAGATGTGTTGTAGAAGACCACCTTAAGTTCTATCAGGTACTTTTAAACTTCACACCCTGTCAAAAACTTCAGCCAGACACCTCAAAACTGAGGACTGGTCTAACTCTGGCTGCTTTTGAAGGGCAGATATTTTCGCATGTGTTATAGAAGACTAGTGGTATATATGCATAAGTGTGTACAGGCATTTGCATATACACACTCATGCATGTGAAAAAATTTGGGTTTTCATCGCTGGGTGAAATTTAAGTAAAGATTAAGCGAAGGTCTAGGATGCGCCCGGGATCAGTTGCTACAACAAATACCACATCTGAACACTTCGTATGGGCTGAACTGTTCTAATTTGCTTGATCATGTCCTATGGAGATCAATTGTGAAAAAAACCGAGCTTTGGGATGTTTGGCTGAAGTTTTTGTCATGGGAGGATCGCCAAAAATGCCTGATACCACTTAAGAGTAGTGTTCTACGACACATGTGTAAATATTCGCCTTTTAAAAAAAATAGTCGAAGTTGGACAAACCTGGCTGAAGTTTTTTCTATAGGGCCAAGTCTAACAATGATTGAAATTACTTGAGAGTAGTGTTGTGCGACACATGTGTGAAGATCCGACCTTCACGAACAGCAAAAGTTGAACCAACTCGCTTAACGCTTTGAAATCGCAGTAAGAATTATGAATATTCCTCGGTTTTGAGGTGTCTGGCTAAAGGTTTTGACATGGGGCGAAATCTAAAAGTACCTAATACAATGTAAGGGTGGTCTTCTATAGCACATGTGCAAAGATCCGCCCTTTAAAAGCAGTCAAAGTTGGACCAACCCGATTAAACATGTGAAAGCGCAGTAAGAATTATGAAAATTCCTCAGCCTTGAGGTGTCTGGCTGAAGTTTTTGACATGGGCCGAAATCTAAAAGTAACTGATACCACTTAAGGGTGGTCTTCTATGACACCTGTGAAAAGATCCGCCCTTTAAAAGCAGCCAAAGTTGGACCAACCCGATTAAACATGTGAAAGCGCACTAAGGATTATGAAAGTTCCTCAGCCTTGAGGTGTCTGGCTGAAGTTTTTGACATGGGCCGAAATCTAAAAGTAACTGATACCACTTAAGCGTGGTCTTCTATGACACATGTGAAAAGACCCGCCTTTTAAAAGCAGCCAAAGTTGGACCAACCCGATTAAACATGTGAAAGCGCAGTAAGAATTATGAAAGCTCTTCAGCCTTGAAGTTTCTGGCTGAAGTTTTTTCCATGGGATGAAGTCTAAAAATGCCCGATACTAATTAAAGATAGTGGTCTACGACACATGTGTGAAGATCTGTCTTTCAAAAACAGCCAAAGTTGGACAAACTCGCATAAACATGTGAAAGTGCAGTAAGAATTATGAAATTTCCTCAGCTTTGAGTTGTCTGGCTGAAGTTTTTGTCACCGGACGAAGTCTAAAAATGCCTGATATTAGTTAATGGTGGTGTTATACGATACGTGTCTAAAGATCCGCCGTTTAAACGGAGTCAAAGTTGGAGAAACCTGCTGAAACAAGTGAAATCTCTGTAAAAATTAGTGAAAATCCCGAGCTTTGAGGTGTCTGGCTGAAGTTTTTGCATGGTCCGAAGTCTAAAAATGCCTGATATTAGTTAAGGGTAGTGCTATGCGACACATGTGTAAAGATCCGCCGTTTAAACGTAGTCAAAGTTGGAGAAACCTGCTGAAATAAGTGAAATCTCTGTAAAAATTAGTGAAAATCCCGAGCTTTGAGGTGTCTGGCTGAAGTTTTTGCCATGGGCCGAAGTCTAAAAATGCCTGATAATAGTTAAGGGTAGAGTTATACGACATTTGTGTAAAGATCCGCCGTTTAAACGTAGTCAAAATTGGAGAAACCTGCTGAAACAAGTGAAATCTCTGTAAAAATTAGTGAAAATCCCGAGCTTTGAGGTGTCTGGCTGAAATTTTTGCCATGGGACGAAGTCTAGAAATGATTGAAATTACTTAAGGGTATTGTCCTATGAAGCGTGTAAAAAGATCCGTCATTTAAAAGCAGTATAAGTTGGACAAACAAGAGAAAGCAAATTAATAGAAAAATAAAAGTTCCAGAACTTTGAGGTGTCTGGCTGACGTTTTTGGAAGTTTTTGCAATGGGATGATGTCTAGAAATGCTTGATTTTACTTAAGGATAGCATTTTACGACACATGTGTGAAGATCTGCAATTTAAACGTAGCCAAAGTTTGTCAAACCCGCTTAAACATGTGAAAGCGCTGTAAAAATTAGTGAAATTTTCCGAGTTTTGAGGTGTCTGGCTGAAGTTTTTGCCATGGGTCGAAGTTTAAAAATTACCGAAGCTACTTAAGGGTAGTGTCCTACGACACATTTGCAAAGATCCGTAATTTAAAAGCAGTAAAAGTGGGACAAACAAGAGAAAGCAAATTAATAGGAAAATAAAAGCTCCCGAACTTTGAGGTGTCTGGCTGAAGCTTTTTCCATGGGATGATGTCTGGAAATGCTTGATTCTACTTAAGGGTAGCATTTTACGACACATGTGTGAAGATCTTTTATTTAAAGGAGGCCAAAGTTGGGCAAACCCGCTTAAACATGTGAAAGCGCAGTAAAAATGAGTGAAATTTCCCGAGTTTTGAGGTGTGTGGCTGAAGGTTTTGCCATGGGACGATGTCTAAAAAAGCCTGATACTACTTGAGGATAGTATTCTACAAAAAATGGGAAAATATCGGGTAGTTAAAAGCAGCCAAAGTGGCCCAAAGCGTGAAATTCGTAAAACAGAATAAATTTCCATAGGAAAATCTGCGAACTGTGGGTGTCTGGCTGGAGCCTTGTCACCGGTACGGGTCTAGTAACACTTATTACTGACGCGGGGTGGTAATCTACGTCAAATATGTGAAAATCATCCATTATAAAATAAGTGAAGTTATGGTCATCTTTTGGCGACTTTTACCCCCGATTCCTAGGCCCTTGTCATAGGTACAGCTTTGAAATTTTCAAATTCTTTCTAGATTCGGGGAGGACTATCGATCGGTATTGGTTTCATCCATTATAAAATAAGTGACGCTTTTAGGCTCTGGGATCTTGGTCTATTCTTAAATATCTCATAAACACCATTGAGGGTGTAATTAAAAGCAACTTGACAGTCGAAATCTAAAGGGCAGCTATTTACATGTAGGAATCAGTGTTCGGGCTTCTACCACTTTAGTGGTAGATCTACCACTTTTTTGAGTGTCTACCACTTCTACCACGGATTCTTAAAAATCTACCACCTTTCTATAGCTATAAAAACTCAAATTGCTCACAAAAAAGTATCCAAGCATCATATTAGTCATAAAAAAGTCAAACAGTTTAAAAATAGTTTTTGGTAGTACATACATACTTTTCCCACAAACTTTGTTTGGTACTATTTTACAAGACCAAATTTACTTCGAAAATTGTCGAGATTGCTGTCAAAAGACAAATCTTGGCCCCAGTACCGGCGCTTCAATAAGGTATCCCTCATCTTTGTCTGATATTACAAAAACCATTACAACTTTGTCTACCTTTTACTGAAAAATTTTGTTTATCCCTTTTTACCACGCTTTTATTAGGTTCACTTGTATGTCTGCTTGTTCGTTTGTTTGTTTGTTTGTTTGTTTGCTGGCTTGTATGTATGTAACTCTCGTTCGGTCTAAGCCCCAGTGGCCCAAACCCCGTAAAATGTCCCTACAATATGGGTATCAAACGAAAGGGGAAGGCCCCAGGTTTCATTTGGACATCGACATATTTCTATAAATTTATCGATAACTGAGCTATCGGTCAAAATATGATTGCCCGAAAACCTTAAAAATTTCCCTACAATATGGGTATCAAACGAAAGGTGAAGGGCCCAGGTTTCATTTGGACATCGATATATTTCGATAAATTTATCGATAACTGAGTTATCGGTCAAAATGTGGTTGCCCGAAAACCTTAAAATTTCCCTACTATATGGGTATCAAACGAAAGGTGAAGGCCCCAGGTTTCACTTGGACATCGACATATTTCGATAAATTTATCGATAACTGAGTTATCGGTCAGAATGTGGTTGCCCGAAAACCTTAAAATTTCCTTACAATATGGGTATCAAACGAAAGGTGAAGGCCCCAGGTTTAATTTGGACATCGCCATATTTCGATAAATTTATCGATAACTGAGATATCGGTCATAATATGATTGCCCGAAAACCTTAAAATTTCCCTACAATATGGGTATCAAACGAAAGGTGAAGGACCCAGGTTTCATTTGGACATCGATATATTTCGAATAATTTATCGATAACTGAGTTATCGGTCAAAATGTGGTTGCCCGAAAACCTTAAAATTTCCCTACAATATGGGTATCAAACGAAAAGTGAAGGCCCCAGGTTTCACTTGGACATCGACATATTTCGATAACTGAGTTATCAGTCAGAATGTGGTTGCCTGAAAACCATAAAATGTCCCTACAATATGGGTATCAAACGAAAGGGGAAGGCCCCAGGTTTCATTTGGACATCGATATATTTCGATAAATTTATCGATAACTGAGTTATCGGTCAAAATGTGGTTGCCCGAAAACCTTAAAATTTCCTACTATATGGGTATCAAACGAAAGGTGAAGGCCCCAGGTTTCACTCGGACATCGACATATTTCGATAAATTTATCGATAACTGAGTTATCGGTCAGAATGTGGTTGGATCATCAAACGAAAGGTGAAGGCCCCAGGTTTAATTTGGACATCACCATATTTCGATAAATTTATCGATAACTGAGATATCGGTCATAATATGATTGCCCGAAAACCATAAAATGTCCCTACAATATGGGTATCAAACGAAAGGGTAAGGCCCCAGGTTTCATTTGGACATCGATATATTTCGATAAATTTATCGATAACTGAGTTATCGGTCGAAATGTGGTTGCCCGAAAACCTTAAAATTTCCTACTATATGGGTATCAAACGAAAGGTGAAGGCCCCAGGTTTCACTTGGACATCGACATATTTCGATAAGTTTATCGATAACTGAGTTATCGGTCAGAATGTGGTTGCCCGAAAACCTTAAAATTTCTCTACAATATGGGTATCAAACGAAAGATGAAGGCCCCAGGTTTCATTTGGATATCGATATATTTCGATAAATTTATCGATAACTGAGTTCTCGGTCAAAATGTGGTTGCCCGAAAACCTTAAAATTCCCCTACATAATGGGATTTTTGAGGCTAGAATACTAGAAAACGGCTAATCTGAGAAAATTTTGGTCAATGCAAATTTTGTAGGGAATTCGATTTTCTTCAAAAGTATGTTCAGGTAAATGATGTTTTACAACAATGGTTTGTCGTTTTTATACTAAATAAATGAGGTAAAGTCTGTAAAATCCAAACTAGCGATGATAGACCTTCAGACTTTAATTTAAAAATTTGAAAAAATTACAGTAATTAAGTAAGTAAAAAAGGTGAAAACTTTCTTAAAAAGAAAATCAATATAATTTTTGAAAAAAAAACGAATTTTTTATTTTTGGCCCAGTCTAGGTAATGTACATGTTCAAATGTACCTTTGTGTGTCTATTCCTACCAGTGCACTGCAGTGTTCGGACTTGAATGTTTTATTTGGTGGTAGAAATTTCAAAAATATGTGGTAGATTTAAGCAAAAAGTGGTAGATTATCATTTAACTAAAATACTGCTATTTATTTAATTATAAAATTAAAGAAAAAAAAACTTTTTTAAAAATAAGCTTTTATTATTGGTTTATAAAATTAACTAAAAAGTAAAAAATAAATTTACTGTAAAGGAATATAACACTTTATAAGTTCATTGTAACCTTTAAAGATAATTTGGCTTCTTCGTCTGCCACAAAATAATTCCATATTGTACATAATTATATATTTCTAACATTAAAACTTTACACCTAAATTATTAAATCTAACAGTATATATCACATTCCTAATTTTATTAATAATAAAAGCATGTTAAATTTTGATGGTATAATTAAGAACATTTAGGACCTTCTTTTCTATTTGATGGTATAATTAAGAACATTCAGGACCTTCTTTTCTTGGTATCGAAATTTAACACGCTTTTTATTAATAAAATTAGGAATGTGATATATACTGGAAGATTTAATAATTTAGGTGTAAAGTTTTAATGTTAGAAATATATAATTATGTACAATATGGAATTATTTTGTGGCAGACGAAGAAGCCAAATTATCTTTAAAGGTTACAATGAACTTATAAAGTGTTATATTCCTTTACAGTCAATTTATTTTTTACTTTTTAGTTAATTTTATAAACCAATAATAAAAGCTTATTTTTAAAAAAGTTTTTTTTTCTTTAATTTTATTTTTACTTTTTAGTTCGATTTATCAACAAGAGGCAATAATGTCGCAGCGACATCAATCGGCTGCTAGCAGCAACAGAAACCATAGAATCTTTTACAATAAAGCCGCGTGGTTAATAAAGTTACTTTCGGTTTATCAACAAGAGGTAATAATGTCGCAGCGACATCAATCGGCTGCTAGCAGCAATAGAAACCATAGAATCTTTTACAATAAAGCCGCGTGGTTAATAAAGTTACTTTTGGTATATTGGAATAAAGAATAAACTAAACGATAAATGGGATTTTTGAAATTGAGCTAATTTTTTTATTTACTGTTAGCGAAGCCTGAACGATGATGAAAATTTACAAAATCCCATCTTAACTGCAAGTTAGTACAATATCAAAAGCAAAATTTCCTGGAATGAAAACTTTCGAATATCTCTACTCGTGCGCCACCTATCGGAATTATTTTTTGTTATTTTGCGTGGAGGCAGAAAACTAAACGATGATGAAAATTTCAAGATCCTACCTCAACGGGAAGTTCGTTGAAAAACGAATTAATCGACACTGAAAACAGACCTTCGTAATTCTCAAATAAAGCGACTCACTCGCCACCTAGCGGGTCCAATTTTTTTTTTAACATTTAGAAATTAATTAAGTAACACACACGTAAAATATCAGCCAAATCGGTCCATAATTACGATTTTGAGTTTTTATTACCGCTATCTCAGCCCCACCTAGCGGAATTTTTTTTTACAAAAATATTTCTTTTCATGGTAGTAATACATGTTACGAATTTCAGCTAAATCGGACCATAAATGCGAATTTTGAAAATATAGGGACCCACGCGCCACCCATCGAAATTTTTTTTTATAATATTGCATTGTCATCAGGGTTATACATGGGTGCAGAATTTCAAATCAATCGGACACCGGGAAGTGTATCAAATTTAGCTTGCAAGATTTGATAACAGACAGCCGTCAGGTGAAACTAAATAAAAGCTTATAAAAATGCACTCACTTCAATTGCCTTAAGTCTGTACTTATTAAACAAAGGGTACCATTTTTCACGACTGCCCAATTCTCATCAAATTTTGGTAAGTTTGGTGTCTAAAAACCCCAATATCTATAATCCGAAAATTAAAAATTTAATTTCTGTGAGGAGATATGAAAGGCTGGGTGTAAAAATGACACGTATTTTTCATGCAAGTGATAGGAAAATGCAAAAAATTTTGAATAATAAATCTAGTTTAAAAAAACTAAAACTCACGCTTTTAGAGAGTATTGAACTAAAAAGTTGAAAATAATTTTAAAAACCCTACACAGTAGTATTGTGGAAAAAGCGTGGTCCGCTTTGTTCCATAATCTTCGTTTTTTATTTAAATATCGACATATATAATCGACAAATATATCGAAATATACCGCAGTGCAAAAGAAACCTCTAGGGTTCCACTTTCGTTTGATACCCATATTGTAGACAATTTTGAATATTATTGGTCAACCTCATTTTGACCGATAACTCAGTTATCGATAAATATATCGAAATATTCCAAAATCCAATAGAAACCTGTAGAACTTCCCTTTTGTTTGATACCCAGATTGTAAGCATTATGACCGATAGCTTAGTTATCGATACATTTTTTTTATATTTTTTACTTTTTAGTCAAATGTCCTATGAAATTATCGATAAATATATCGAAATATACAGCAGTCCAAACGAAACCTCTCATATTGTTAGGAAATTTTAAGGTATTTGGCCTCACATTTTGACAATAACTCAGTTATCGATAAAGTTATCGAAATATGTCGAAGTCCAAATGAAACCTGGGGCCTTCCCCTTTCGTTTGATACCCATATTGCAGGGAAATTTTAAGGTTTTCGGGCAACCACATTTTGACCGATAACTCAGTTATCCATAAATTTATCGAAATATATCGAAGTCCAAATGAAACCTGGGGCCTTCACCTTTCGTTTGATACCCATATTGTAGGGAAATTTTAAGGTTTTCGGGGAACCACATTCTGACCGATAACTCAGTTATCGATAAATTTATCGAAATATGTCGATGTCGAAGTGAAAGCTGGGGCCTTCACCTTTCGTTTGATACCCACATTTTAGGGAATTTTTTAGGTTTTTGGGCAACCACATTCTGACCGATAACTGAGTTATCTATAAATTTTTCGAAATATGTCGATGTCCAAGTGAAACCTGGTGCCTTCACCTTTCGTTTGATACCCATATTGTAGGGAATTTTTTATATTTTTGGGCAACCACATTTTGACCGATAACTCAGTTATCGATAAATTTATCGAAATATATCGATGTCCAAACGAAACCTGGGGCCTTCACCTTTCGTTTGATACCCATATAGTACGGAAATTTTAAGGTTTTCCGGCAACCACATTTTGACCGATAACTCAGTTATCGATAAATTTATCGAAATATATCGATGTCCAAATGAAACCTGGGGCCTTCACCTTTCCCATTTTTTCTTTCAAAAATTGTCAAAAATGCAAATATCCATGTACAACAAAGATAGATACAGATTCTTATAGGAAATTAAGAGGGCTACAAAAAAGGTTAAACAACTTTTTTTGGTAAGGTACTTTTTCACTCGAATTGGACGACTTTTAGAACTTGCACGTAGCATTTGAAAATTTTAAAAACTATATGCATTCAAGGTGCAGCAGATTATATAAAAACATTGATAGCCGTAAACTTGGAACACGTTTATTACGTGAAAAAACGCAAAGTTATCGTTTTTAAAAAAGTGAGAAAACACCATTTTTGTATTTTACTAAAAATCTCCAGCTTTTGCGCGTGGCGACGCGTAAATAATTTTGAATCTGACTTTTCATCGTGAGTGTGCACAAGCAAATGAAGAAAAATCGATACACAGATGCATTGTTGAATTATGCACGGTTTAAGCCTGGTTTTCATGAGGTAAAATTAGTAGTGGTAAAATTGCATCCTGCGAATTGTAATTTTTCGAATGAGCGATCAAATTACATTTCGTGTATGTAATTTTAATGAAAAAAGTTAGGAAAATCGCAAAATATGGCTACTTTTACTTTCGAGTGTTGTAAATTTGGTAAAAAAAAAATTTTATTACTTCATTTAATGATGTACATTTGCGAAAAAACAGTATATTTTTCCATTTTCATGCTCCGTTTAAAGAAATTTTCCCGATCCTTTTTCCCACAGCGCAAACGAAACGTATGTCTGGAAAAGTACAAAAAACCTTCCTAAAATAGACGCATTCTATCATGCTTTTGCTGTTTTTTTACACGTTTTCTGATACGATTTGTAAAGTTTTTGGAATAATTTCCTTATGTTTTTACGAATTGATTTTTCTTCTTTTTTATTTTTTTCCCTAAAACAATAAAACTGTTCTAAGAACCGCTTGGTAACTTTTTGGTAACTTTTTTCCAACACCATGGTAATTTTTTCGCATATGCTTGTGGCAACCGTGCTCACAAGAGCTGTGTTATCATAATAGTGCAATAAACCATAAGACATCTTGTGAATTGCCTAATTGTTTTATCAAACGTTGATAAAGCTAGACGTGCGTGAAAAATACAAATTTAATTTATCTTATACCTAACTTTAAACGAGCTGAACTTGTATATTTACGAGTATATATTTGTACATTTGTATATCCAGACTATCTCGGGAACCGCTTGAACGATTTGGATGAAATTTTAAATATAGATAGTATGGTTGATTCTAAGACTATCCACTTGGGGGTTGCCCCTTGGAGCGGGTTACAGGTTGCCACCTATCTCAATTTTTTTTAAATTTTGTAGCAAAATTAGTCAATATGGATATCAAATGAAAGGTATTTTCAGCGACATGCCAACTAAAGTATTTTCTAGTAGGGTTGCCACCTTATCGCAGTATATTTCTATATCCGGACTACTTCGGGAACCGCTTAACCGATTTGGATGAAATTTGCCATATAGATAGTATGATTGATTCTAAGACTATCCACTCGGGGGGTGTGCAGTAGAGTGGGTCGATTTAAAAAGTGAAAAATCGCCATCGCGGAAACTGTGCTAGGGGTCATTTTAAGCAACTTTGCTGAAGAAACTATAGGTCTAAAGTTGGGTTGGAACCCGTTGAAGTTTCATAGTTAGGAAATGCAAATTTTTGTATGCGACCTATCACGCTGTGTGACAGTGAGCATTCAGCCAAATCAACCGTTTTTAGAATGTTTGTCCGTCTGTCTGTCTGCCTGTCTGTCTAAATGTTTGTGGTCGCATCACTCGATGGAATTAAATGAATATTTCATCACTTATTAGTAGACGTTCAACTTAAAATTTAAGGTATCCCTTATTTCGATAACTCATCCGGTTTCAGAGTTATCGACCATTATGTGGACCAGGGCTGACCAAAAATGTGTGAGTACAATATGGGTATCAAACGAAAGGTGCTAACGAGTGCTTTCATAATCAATGTGATAAATTTCAATATATCAGCTTGTTACGGAGATATCCCCAAAAATGTGAGACGGAAAAACGGAAGGATGCTGTATTGCTATTTGTAGTTTTAGTTAAGCACACAAAAAATGTACAGCAAGAGTTTAAAATAGATGGTCAACATCTGGCAATAGAGGATGAAAACACCCTTTTCATTGTTTGATGCTTACAAACACACATCTTTGGGGATATCTCCGAAACAAGCTGAGATACTGAAATTTATTACATTCATTATGAAAGCACGCGCACACTTATTGGTCGATAACTCTGAAACCGGATGAGTTATCGAAATAAGGGATACCTTAAATTTTAAATTGAACGTCAATTAATAAATGACGAAAGATTCATTTATTTCCATTTAGCAGTTTTTGAGTGATGCGACCACAAACAATTAGACATACAGGCAGACAGACAGACAAACTAAAATCCTAAAAACGGTTGATTTAGATTCTTTGGGCTTAATAGGGATTGACCGTATAAATTTTTTTGGAATATCTGCAATGTACTGACATCGACCTTTCAGATATATCCTTTATACAATCCTTCAAACAATTAAAAAGGGGGTTTTATCCCCTATTTCCAGATGTTGGGCATGTATTTGAAACGTTCGCTGCGTAGTTTTTGTGTGCTGGACTAGAACTACAACTTAAGGTATGTCCCGTAAAAAGTTAATGCTCACTGTCACACAGCGTGATAGGTCGAATACAAAAATTTTTATTACCTAACTATGAAACTTCAACAGGATTTCCGGCTCCGAGGCGGCCCGGTATCAGAGAGGCTCCGTTCGATTACAGCCACGATTTGCCTCCCGGCTGCAAACGTCCAATGGGCACGTGGTCGCATAACACCCCGGATTGGGAGGGGGAAGATCTTAGTCGACGCGCCAGAGAGGCTTGGCTTCTCTCGTGATGTAGTACCGGCGGCGCTATGATCACAAGGGCAGCGCAGCCCTGTGGCTATCGACTTAAGCCCTCGTACCGCGGCAAGGTGTCAACCCTTCACGAGGGAGGGGGATTTAACTCCAGGTCCGATCTCTGGCGCTTGAAAGGGTTAACTTTTAACCTCTTTGGCATGTAAGAATTTTGGAAATCCGGTATCACAGCTTTTGCTAGCTCTACCGATTTACTGGAATTCCGCGACAGCGATTCCTGCGGTACCCCTTCATACCTCTTCAGGATCTTTGCAGCCAATCTTTTCTCGTGGTATGTGAAGCGGCGGGGAGATGTCTCCTGTGAGTGCGGACCCGTAGTTGCCCTCGCGGTCGCTCTCCTTGCCGAAATCTCAGTTGCAGCTTCCTTCTTCTTCGAAACTCCGAGGCCAGGTCGTGAGACCGCTGCCACAGACGTAAAGATACTGCTTTTCATATCAGCGGTTGATGGGAGTTTAGCATCCGCCGTTGTCCACTTAGCTGCGTTGGCACCGCACTGGTGCTAGCTCCTATCAAATCAATCTTAGTCGATAGAGGGTTGGTTGACCGACTCGTAGTTGCCATCGCTGTCGATCCCCCCCTTGATTGTGGAACGGAGGTTGTCCTCCGGCGTTGTTGTTGCTTTCTCGCCTCTTCCTCCATAGCTCTCCTTTGCTGAGGAGTGAAATTTGGCGTTGTTTGGTTTTTAGGTTTATCGTTTTTATTTGGGTTCATCTTGTTCGTACGACCTATCGCCGGACAAGGCCAGCTTAGGGTCAAGGGAAGAGTAGGGGAAAATGTGTCGTCCGCCGCGGCAGATCCCGTACCGCGGTAAGGCCATGCTTACTCTCTGAGGCGACCCGGTATCAGAGAGGCTCCGTTCAAATACAGCCACGATTTGCCTCCCGGCTGCAAACGTCCAATAGGCACGGTTTCGCATAACACCCTGGATTGGGAGGGGGAAGATCTTTGTCGTCGCGCCAGAGAGGCTAGGCTGCTCTCGTGATGAAGTGCCGTACGGAGCTATGATCACAAGGGCAGCGTAGCCCTGTGGCTATCGACTTAAGCCCTCGTACCGCGCAAGGTATCCACCCTTCACGAGGGAACTAAAACACTACGAATGCAAAGAAAAAATGTATAAAAGAGAAGCGTCATGACGTTCATTGTAGCATACCTCTGAAGTTGGACGCAAAGTTTTGAGGTAGCAAACGTCAGGCGAGGTTAACAAAGCTTTATGTATTCGACCGTTTACTTTTTCTTTTATATTTTTCATATTATCAGTTTTACACCTTCCTAATGATCTTCCAGTGCCGTTACGAATCACTTTCGACGCTTCTATGCAAAATAATGTATGTCACTTTAAAGTAACCTACTACTTTTAAATGCACTTTTACAGTTTTGGTGTGCCAAATTTTAGAAAATTTGTTACCTGGACAATGCAAGAGAGCAATACAAAAGGTTATATGCAATAAAACCGGTTTTGAAAAAAATGTAACTTAGAACGTTATTCGCGATGATACTTCAATTATAAAAATGTCTTAAGTTTCAAATTTTAAATGATGCAGATTTGTTTAGAAAGTAAATTTAAAAGAAACTTTAATATATGAGATTATTTGAAAGGTCGGTTGTGAAATTAATATAACTTTTATATGTTTTGGCGTCACTTACGTTTCATTTAGCTATTTACATTTTTAGCAAGAAATTATAGCACCACATAAAACTTAGCTTCAGTTCATTTATTTAACCCTTCTTACAGCGCTCACTGGTATAAACTCTAGTATCTTACTATAAAATTATGGAAACCATAGAGAAAGAAAAGGGTACTGTTTTTAAAAAAAATTTCGATATTTTATACCTTAACCCTTTAAATCAATTTGAACAGGGTTACCAACATTTTTCATATAAAAAGTATATATTTCTGAGAAGCTTGGTCTACCAACTTGCCAATAGCGGTATTTTGAAAACTCTACAACAAAGCCAATTTTCCTCAATTTCAACTCAATTTACTAGGATTTGCCCATAAGTACATACAAAAACATGTGTAAACATATCGTCGGAGAAAGTGCAAAACCGCACAAATTTTACAGGAGACACTGAAAACTGATTAACTTTTGTACGAGCCACTATGTGGTGGGTCAAATTCAAATGTCATTTTTTTGCCATTCTATTTCTTAAACCCCGATCTTTTTGTTACTAATGAATAGATCCGGTAGGGTTGCCACACGTCCTTCTTTCGGAAGGACATGTCCTTCATTTTATTGCAATGTCCTCCCCTGTCCTTCCAAAAGAAAAAGTGTAGAAATGTCTTCTTTTTAAGTTTTGTCCTTTTTTCCGTTTTTTTGCTAGGGACTTAAGATAAGTATCTAGTAATATAGCTTTGTAAATTTGGAATATCTCCGTTATTACAGCTAGTAACTTCTTAAAATTTGTAGTCAGGGTGTATTTAAATATATCACAGTTAAATATGTGAAAAAGCCATTTTCGAAAAATGTGTCAATTAGGGCCTTTGTGTGTGCGTTTTGTTAATTCAAAACAATAAATTGTTCACAATAAAAAACCGTCCTTCTTTTTTACGTTTGTGCTTCTTTTTTTCCATCGAAATAGAAATGTCCTTCTTTTTCCACTTCAGAATCTGGCAACCCTATGATCCGGGCACCCAGAAGCCCTGGTAGGCGAATCTCATTTTTGACAGAAATGTCGAATGTGCGGTTTTGCAGAAGTGCGATGTGCGGTTTTGTGCTTTTTCTGACGATATATCGACGGCTCCGTTTCAAAATATTTTTCAAAAATATCCTAGATACATAGGTTGTTTTTGAATCAAATTCTTATAGAGCGTTCCTGGAAAAATTCAAAAAAAGTGTTATTTTAACAAATTTTGATATAGTAGAGGGTTTGCTTTTTAACCCTGCTACATTGTCTGAATTGCCCCAAAATTTTTATTGAATTTTATTTAATCAGGCCATCGAAAAATCTGCCTACCTCTTATATTAACTTCATAAAAGCTAGTAAATAATGAACAAATGCGCATATTATTTTAATTAAACAATGCAATATATGCGGACTTAAAAAAATTTTTAAAATGAAAATTGAGACAAAGAATGAAAATCTTCGAACAGTGTTTTTAACAGATGATCGGTATATTCACAATAGATAGTTTTTCTGTCAAACATTCGCGACTTGTAGATATTGACAATGGACATGCCACCCAGTTGTCGATACATTTACAAAAGTACATTTACAAATATATACAAAAATAAAAAAAAAGCCAAAAAATACCGTTTTTTTTTTGTCGTGCGTGTTTAGTGCGTGTCGTGTTTTAGTAATTTTTCCCCGTGCGTGTTAGTGCGTTTTTTCGAAAATCTGTTTCGTGAACGTGTCGTGTCGTGTTGCAAAAATCATGTACGCGCCCACCTCTAGTTGGTATTATGGGGGTACGAGCCGCATACCGGACATTCATTCGGCACATCAGGGTTCAGCCTGAACGAGGACGCAAGAGTCGGTATTGACCAAGGTCGCAAAGCTGGAGCTGCTCAGCCAACTATACAACCACACCCCATTACACTCCAATATATACATAAAAAAAAAAAAAAAAAAACTAATGGCGGCGATATACCTACAGGTTATCATCATAACCTCTAACGAGATTTTTAGCCGAGCTTCTCTTTCCAACTTGTGGTGTGTTGCTTTTTGAGTTTTTCCTACAAGTTGGCGGGACCTATGTACAGTTTTTTGCCGACTCCGAACGGCACTTGCAAAGCAAATGAATTTTTTGCTGAGAAGCTTCTCATGGCAGAAATACACCCGGAGAGTTTGCCAAACTACTGCCGAGGGGCGACCCCGTTTTAGAAAAATTCTTTTTCTAAATAATTTTTGATGTTACTTTTGCCGGGCATCGAACCGCCACGACTTGGTGTAGAAGGCCGAACACTTAACCGCTACACCACGGCGGCCGCCTATATATACATACATTCTATAAAAACAAAATATGAGTTTCTGAAAACGCAGCTGGGTGTGGAACTTTTTCTCAAGTACCGAAGATAGCAAGGAGGTTCAATGTAAGATTTGCAACCTCAGCTTTTTGAGATTGCTAAACATAATTTGTGTATTCCTGCTACTTCAGCAGAATCTGAACGAACATTTTCCAGTGCGGGAAATATCGTTACTGCATTGAGAAACTCCGTGCTTCCTCAGAATTTGCATATGTTGACATTCTTATATCAAAATAAAAGTTTTATGAATAATAATTAGAATACATAGTTACATCACGTTCCCTTCATTGATTGTGGCTGGAATATACAAATATTGTTTCAAAAATAACTTACAAAAGAAATAAAGATTCTACGTGATATTTATTTTTTGTCTAAAACTGTATTTTTCATTTTTGCTTTAATTGAAATTCTGTGCTCCTGATAATGGTAAAATAAAAAAAATAAAGTTTATTAGCTAAAATTTTTCCTTCAAATTTTTAAAATATTAGGTCTGTTTACTGATCAAAAAGAGGTTCAGAGCAGGTTAGAGCAGAGCAAGCAGGCAGCTGTCAAAATAGAAATATAGCAACTTAGAGCAACTCACAGCAGAAATGCCATGAAACACTTGAATCTCGAAAGTTTCTATTTATTTGATTGTTTTGTTTAAATCCTCAAAATTAAAGCAAATACACGTTTACTAAAATGTTGCTTTTCTTGCAAGCTAGTTTTTTTGAAGTTTTTAAAAATTTATTTTTTCATGACTGGCAATTGCATCTCTGCTCTAACTTACTCCACAAAAAAAGCTAGGGCAGAAATTTGTGATCTGGATTACTCTAGCTTTGTTTTGAGCGTACTCATGAAACAAAAGACAGAGCAACCTAGAGCAAGAAAAGTTTTCATCAAACTCAATTTTGTGATATATCTCAAGCTGGCGTAAGCTAGAGCAGCTCAATAAACAAACCTTTATTGAATCACCAATTTTGAAGAGCGCACATTAAAGAAATTTTTACGAGCATGCTTGTTTTATGATTATGCATTCCAAATATAATTAAACAATCTTAAAATGGATTACAAGCTCGCCTTTCAATTAATTTATTAGGCCATTTTTTTTGAAGTCTCATTTATCTTAATTCGGCCTGGCACAGCAGAAGCACTGGAGAGCGCTTAGCAGGGCATGAAACAAGTAACAATTTGTGAAATGTGTTACAAACCTGATGTTTTAAAACAGAAATAAGTAGCATCAAACCAAGCAACTAGAGTTGCAGGTGCTTATAATTTCTCACATGTCAAATTTGTTTTTATTTTCATTGGAAATATTTCATTGGCCAGCAGAAAAAATGTAGCTAAAAAAAAATTATCAAGCTCAATCATTCCGATAGAAATGTGGAACCTTTTTTGGCACTCTTATGTTCGCGTATATTTTTGGTAAAACATCAAAACGCCCTATGTTAGGTTTGTAATTGTTGAGTTCTTTGGAAAATTAGGTGTTTTTTAATGTACTTTTACATTTCTTTTTGGCCCACGAATCAATTTTTCAACTATGTTTTTTTAAAACGGCGACGTAGAATAAGAGAAAGATGCATTCATTGCGCGCTTAAGCCCAAAAAAATAGTATTGACATATCGCTCATTTGCTGCAACATCGTCACAACTAAACAAGTAAGGAAAGCTGTCTTCGGCTGTGCCGAAGGCTATATACCTTTCATGAATAAGCGTCACGATTTTCACTGTTCGATCCCCAGTACAGCCTGTTTCAATTTAACTATATTTACTATACACATTACACATCTTTGTTATAATTTAAAAAAACTTACAAAATAATAGGATCCGAGTTATCGGAACAATCGATTGTATTTAGGCTATATATTATACGTGTTCAATTGTACTGACTTACACTATACACATTACATATGTAGAAAGTACTAAAGGTGCAATATTTTACGTTCCTAACTTTTTAAATGCGGAAGTATTGGCCAAAAAACCTTATATCGGAACAACCGGTTGTATGTTGCTATATGTTATATTTACCCGATCTTCTTGATTTTCCTCTACACACTACATAAATTGAAAGTACTCAAGTTGCAAAATTTTATGTTCCTAACTTTTTAATTGCAGAAGTTTTGCCCAAAAAACCTTATATCTGAACAATCGGTTGTATGGGGGCTATACGGCCCTCGTGAAGGGTGGACACCTTGCCGCGGTACGAGGGCTTAAGTCGATAGCCACAGGGCTACGTTGCCCTTGTGATCATAGCGCCACCGGTACTACATCACGAGAGAAGCCAAGCCTCTCTGGCGCGACGACTAAGATCTTCCCCCTCCCAATCCAGGGTGTTATGCCACCACGTGCCCATTGGACGTTTGCAGCCGGGAGGCAAATCGTGGCTGTAATCGAACGGAGCCTCTCTGATACCGGGCCGCCTCGGAGAGTAACTATGGCCTTACCGCGGTATGGGGCTCTGCCGCGGCGGACGACACATTCCCCCTACTCTTCCCTTGACCCTAAACTGGCCTTGCCCGGCGAGGGGTCGTACGAACAAGATGATAAATAATAACAAAAACCCTAAAACTAAAGATACAACTATGTATACTGCACAGCAGAGGAGGAAAATGCTGGAGCAAGCGAGAACGCAACGTCGGAGGACAAACTCCATTTCCTTATCAGCCGAGAGATCGACAGCGATGGAAACTACGGGTCGATTAGCTCTGGATAACAAGGGGGCAATCCCCAAAGTAAGTACCGGTACAAACACAGTGAAGCCAACAACGGCTGATGGTAACGTCCTAGTAAGTGCCGGTACCGAAACTAAGTCTTTAACGTCTGTGGCAGTGGTCTCACGACCTGGCCCAGAGATCCAAATAAGGGAACGACCGCGATGGCAACTACGGGTCGAAATTTACCCCAAAAGACATCTCCCAGTCGCTCTGAGTACTTGGACAAAAGAGCGGCCGCGAGGATCCTGAAAAAATACGAGGGTATTTCACAAGAGACGCTATCGCCGAATGCTAGAAAGACGGTGGAGATGGCTGAAGCTATCTTACCGAACTTCCAAAGCGATTACGCGCCAAAGAAGGTTAATGGAAATCCCTGCAAACGCCAGAGATCGGACGTGGATTTAAAACCTCACCCGAAGCGGCAGCAATACGCCCCCGTAGTGGGTAAACTCAGGTTTGCTGAAGTAACTATGGATAGGATCCTCATAGGCGTCATTGACCGAGGTAACGAAAGCTGGGCCATCCCTAGGGACCAGTGGCGGTACGTCCGGAACGCTATCGGTAATGCCCTTCTCGACATTATGGATGAGTCTCCGTGTGCCAGCCGATGGGTTCTGATGCGGGATGGCACCAGGGCCGAATCAAGGTATTCGCTTGCGAGGATGCAAAAACTGTTGCACTGTACAAGGCAGCAGCTGCAAGACTAGGTGAGATCTACCAAGGGGCAAGAATCGAGGTTGTCGACTGGAAGGACATCCCGGCTCGGCCAAGGGCAAGAGCGTGGATTCCTGCTATCCCTGCTGAACCTGAGAGAATTCTCAGGATGCTGAGGATCATGAACCCGTCTCTCCCGACGCAGGACTGGGGTGTCAATCTGGTCGAGGATGCGGTAGGGCCTGACAGGCAAGTGGTCTTCACCTTGACTAAGGAAGCACTCGAGCCCCTTAAACGGTGCAATGGTGAACAGCTCGGAGATGGGAGACAGCCTGCTGGACGGGGAGGACCTCAACGTCACAGTGATAGCAGCTAGTCCTGAGCGCATCAATGTCAATACTGCCACAGTTAGTAGGATCTCGGCTACGCCAAATCGTGGTCTGAACAAATCGTCGTTGAAAGATAAGCCTCCAGACGAGGTGGAACTCGACGATACGGCGGTGGCAGGGAAGTCTGAGCGCTCTCATGTTGGTGGTGATTCAGATAAACCTGCCCAAATCTAAAGCAGCCTCGGCTGCTTTAATCAGTCGTCTCTCCAAAGGCGACATAGATGTGGTCCTCATCCAAGAACCCTGGGTCAACAGCTCAAGGATTTGCGGTTTGGTGATTAAGGGTTTTAAGCTAATCCAAGCCAGCGAGGGGGCCAGGGTTAGAGCCTGTATTCTGTTTAAGTCTGAGCTGAATGCTTTTCTCTTGCCCAACTATACCAATGGTGACGTTACAGCTGCCAGTTTAACAGTCGACAGTACCAGTCTGACGATGGCATCGGTCTATATGCCCTACGACGCGGAAGAACCTCCGCCACAGAGGGAGGTAAAAGACCTGGTGGCAAATTTTTCCATGGGTCATCTTATGAAACGCAACCCACGTAAAACTAACTGGCAGCTACACAATGAAATACTATCTAGGGACTTGCCAGCACTGCCCCCACAAGTCCCCTCATCAGTAGGGGAGTTGGAGGATCTGGTAAAGACCTTTACAAAGGTGCTCTCGAATGCCCTAGAGCAGGCTTGCCCAGTGTCAAAACCACGCGGTAAACATAGACCGCATTGGTGGTCCTACGACCTGGACTCGCTCCGTAAATCATGTAGGACACAATTCAATAAGGCCAAGAGCCTTGGCACGGAGAATAAATGGCTCGAATATAAAGTTAAACTCAGGGCCTACAAAAAAGCTCTGAGGCAGGCGAAGAGAGTATCGTGGAGAAATTTCTGCACTGGGGTCGAAAATGTCGACGATACAGCGAGACTTAGACGCGTGCTCTCAAAAACTCAAACAGACGGATCCTGGACCAGCACGGAGAGGGAAACCCTAGAGCTGCTCTTGAATACGCACTTCCCAGGGAACTTGCATGAGGAACCCCTAGCACCTACAACAAACCTGGCTGTACACATACCCATCACGGAGGAAAAGGTTAGGTGGGCGGTTAAAAGCTTTGAACCGTTCAAGACTGCCGGGCCAGACGGGATTATTCCTGCACAACTCATAAAACCGGTGGAGACATCAGCCAAATGGCTGGTATTTCTCTATACAGCCTGCCTGGCTCTTAGCTACATTCCGTGCTCCTGGAGAAGTGCCACGGTAGTGTTTATTCCTAAGGCGGGGAAGGCGTCTCATTACGAGCCCAAGGACTATAGGCCGATCAGTCTCTCATCCTTTGTGCTCAAGACCTTCGAGAGGATAATAAATGACTACCTCTCCTCTACTATTGATAGCAACCTGATCTGTAGCTATCAGCATGCATACACCAAAGGGAAATCTACAGAAACTGCGCTTCACAGCCTAGTTTCTGTTATTGAAAAATCGCTGTATGAAAAGGAGTACTGTCTTGTGGCCTTTTTAGATATTGAAGGAGCCTTCAACAACATAAGCCTTGATGCTATAAACACCGCTTTAACAAGTCTGGGCATAAGCAGGTCTCTTATTGGACTTATTGATCAACTGCTAAGGGGTAGACGAATAGTTTCATCACTGGGCTCGGTTGACTTATCACGCTATGTCACAAGGGGAACGCCTCAGGGTGGTGTTCTCTCCCCCCTTCTATGGAACCTCACTGTCAACTCGATGCTGCGAGACACAAGCTGGGGGGGCGGGAAGGTAGTGGCATATGCAGATGACTTAGCTATAGCATACAGGGGCAAATTCCCACAAACCCTGTGCGACTTGATGCAAGTAGCACTGAGAGAGGTTTCCTCATGGTGCTCGCGCTGCGGACTGAGCATCAACCCGGGGAAAGTGGAACTGGTCCTTTTCACCAACCGCTATAAGATACCACCGCTAATACTACCAAAACTGAATAACGTGCACCTGAACTTGGCTGACAAAGCCAAGTTCTTGGGCACCGTTCTGGATAGGAAACTAACCTGGAAGGAGAATGTTCTTCAGCGCCAGAAGAAAGCGTGTATTGCACTCTACACGTGCAAAAGAGCTATTGGAAAGAAATGGGGGCTTAGCCCCAAAATATGCAAATGGATCTACACTGCAATCATTCGACCAATCATGCTCTATGGAGTTGTGGTATGGTGGCCTGCGCTGAGCAAGGCAACAAACCTTAATCTGCTAGGTAAAGTACACCGATTTTGCATGATCTGTATAAGCGGTGCGTTAAGAACAACGCCCAATGAAGCACCCCAGGCCATTCTTGTCATTTTGCCACTCGATCTGGAAGGGCACCGAGTAGCAGCAGCATCGGCTCTGCGTCTAAGGGAAACGTCCGGCTGGGGCGAAAGCACTACTGGACACGCCTGTATTTTGGGATCCTATAGCTTTCTTCCGCTGAGCACAGATCGCTGTGCGACCACAACAGTCGGAGATAGCGCTTTTAAAATCAACATTCCCAGCAGGGAAGAATGGGAGAGCACGGATCGGAGTCCCGTCACTCATGGCGGCACTTCTATTTATACTGATGGCTCGAAGTTAGACGGCAGAGTTGGGGGAGGGGTTTATTCAAAGGATCTGAACCTTGAGCTCTCCTTCAGACTACCTGATCACTGCAGTGTCTTCCAGGCTGAAGTATCAGCAATCATGGACGCCGCGGCTTGGATAGGCCAACACACTATCAGACAGGACATTTTTATATTCAGCGACAGCCAGGCGGCCATCAAATCCCTTGGTTCTTACTCGTTCAACTCTGAACTGACGCTCAGCTGTCGTCGATCTCTACAAGAGATGGCCCAACAGAATCGCGTTAACCTCACATGGGTCCCGGGGCATAGGGACATTGAGGGAAATTGTAGGGCAGACGAACTTCCGACGCAGGGCACGACCAAGCAGGTTCTTCGCGATAACGAGCGCTTAGGTATGCCGTTTGCCACATGCCAGCTTATGCTGAAGGAATACACACTCCGCCAAGCCAACGAAAGATGGCTGCAATATCCAGGATGCCGGATATCCAAAGAAACCTGGCCGAAATGGGATCATAAAAGATCAAGACAAATTAATGCCCTAAGGAGAAGAGAAATCTCCATATTAATAGGCGTATTAACTGGGCACTGCCTCATTGGTAGGCACGCAGAAAGACTTGGTGTGCCCTACCGACGATGCTGTAGGAGTTGTAAGGATGATGAGGAGGAGGAAACGGTGGAGCACCTCATCTGCAACTGCCCGGCTTTAAGTGGCGCGAGAATGCGCTTTTTGGGAGTTCCCTTCCTGGTCAGCCTACGCCAGGTCACGGAGCTGGACATAAAGGACCTGATGGCCTTCATCAAGTCATCTAAATGGTTCGAGGAGGAGTAACGGTGTCGGTATAGGAAAGTCAGTCCCGGGATTCTGCTATGTGGAGAATTCCGTTAATACCGGGATTTTCCATATGGCAGGGTCCCGGAACTGACTTTCCTAGTGTTGGTGGTATCACAACGGGCCTTTTAATACTGGCCTAGGTGTGCCTCTGCGGCAGCCACTTGAACCTAACCTGGGGGCTATATGTTACATTTGCCCGATCTTGTTGATTTTCACTATATACAATACATAAATAGAAAGTACTCGAGTTGCAAAATTTTAAGTTCCTAACTTTTTAATTGCGGAAGTTTTGGCCAAAAAACCTTATATCTGAACAATCGGTTGTATGGGGGCTATATGTTATACTGGTCCGATCTTGTCAGTTCCGACAAATGATTCCTATATTACAAAATGGTGGCCACATACAAAATTTCAGCCAGATATCTCAAAAATTGAGGGACTAGTTTGCGTTCAAACAGACAGACGGACAGACGGACAGACGGACATGGCTAAATCAACTCAGCTTGTCATCCTGATCATTTCGGTATACTTATTGATGGGTCCATCTCTTCTTCTTCTCATACTTACAAACATCGGACCAAAGTTATAATACCATTTCATGTTCATGAAAGGTATAAAAAATGTGATATTACAGAAAACGCATTTTTAGTTTTTGAATTGCTGTGCATTTATATGGGATAAGTAATTAATTCTATCGCGATGCTGCGTGAAATGTTAATCCCTCGGATTAACACTTTGCCAATTGATCAAACATATTATTTGCGATATATTAGTGATGTTAACTCAAAATTTGGGTTTTTTGAGTTATGACGATGTTGCAGCAAATGAGCGATATGTAGAACGTTTTGCAGTACAAAAAAAATATTTTCAAACTTTTGTTTATATACATACATACTAACATTACTACAAACATACACAAATTTTTCAAAATTTCATTTTTGTATATCTACCCACATAAATATTCTGTGCTCCTGTTACTTTTTTTTTCAAAATTTCAAAGAAATGAAGCAAATAAATTGGCAATAATGGCAGATACCACTCATACCTGCATGCGAATTACAGTGGAAATTTGCCTCCTTATTACCCGGGTAAAAACTGGGAACCCGAGGTATACGTTAGTATTTGATTAGTGACAGCTAGTCCATATGGCATAGTCTCATTTCAATGGCTGTTTTGTGACATTAAATTAAGGAATTAACTTTTTTTTAAAATTATGTATTTTTCATTGAGGCTTTATCTCTAAAAATAAATAATTAAAATTTTGAGAGCTGGACCCAGTAAATTGCTATAATTAAAAACTCAAGTGTCTCTATCGAGTTCATTTTTTTTGCAAGAAAAAGTTACTTCATAATTTTAATAATTTAGCAATAAAAATACTTTCATTTTTTAACTTTTTGAATTCAGTTTATTAGAAAATGAATGCCCTAAATGGGATTAAACAAAATTAAGACCATAGGTCAGTTGAGTAAGGCTCTACGGTTTTTTTCATTTCATACCATGCCATACGGCATAGATTTTACCCAACGGAAGTAAAAAATTTTATTTGATGAAATAAAGTCTGCATTATTTTTTTATAATTTCTCTAACAATAAAGTCTATCAGCTGCCTAGCTGAAGATCAACTTATAAAAAGTTACTTGACAGGCCAGACAGGGTTGTACTGATGATGACAGTGCTTTGCCGGATATGGATCCTGTACATTCCGGTGAATAGCACCTTGTGCTACTAGCCCGACTGTATTGGAATGATTTCGTTGACCCCGTAGCCGGGGTTCGAGTGGACTTTAGGTGCTTCTTACGACCGGCTTACCTACCTCGGACATATTCTAAACCCCTTACTCGCAGGGGTATCTTTTCCTACGTCGGTAGCTCCACAGTAATAACTGATAGACCCCAATATCGCATTCGTTTGATAAACGCTGAAGTCCGCAGACGTTTCTTACATAGCTTTTGACTTGATTTAGGGGAATCCCGATCTCGAATTCCACGCCTCCCGTACCATATTGCTTCAAATCCGCGGGCTTCGGCATCCCGAAACTGCTAGAACACGTCTAAAAAAGACGGAAGAGGTATCAACTTCTTCTTGACTTGGCTTCAATAATCAGAAACCGGAAATAAAGATTTTTGTTTCACAGGAAAGTTAATGGCAAAAATCACATAGTTTTACCAGGTCCGATTCCAAAATTGGAGAGTGATCCATTGTACCTACTTATATGCAGAGCACCTTGGGTTGAAATATCTCTTGACAGAAAATATCGGAATTCGCTTTCGAATTATGTATTATAGGTCAAACGCGTCCGGAAAATCCCAAGACCCTGGGACTGTCATTCTAAAATCCCGAAATTCCGGAATTGTCAAAAGGCTTTGGGATTCGATGCCTTGGTATGTAATTGCCATGCTTTAGAAGCTAAACAAAGATACGAAGAATATTTTAGTTAATTTGGAAGACATGGACTTCATCTGTTGTTGTTGTCGCTAGAACGACCAAAACCCTCCCATAAGTTTTGGGGTGTATTGTCGATAGTGGCAGATTTTAGCCGGTTAAGAACTCGGTACCTTCCGGTACCAGCAGTTGCCGGTACTTGCGTGACTGTCGCAGGAACGATTTGGTATGACCAGTTATTTTAGCCTCCTTGTCTAAGGAAGAAGAAGGTTGGTAAAAAGAGATGAGATACAAAATAAAATTTTTTTTTTAATTACATTTTATGTAAATGTGGCATGATTTGTATATTTCACCCATAAAACCACTGAAACTACTTACGCACGTATGTAAAATTTCTTTCCGTTAAGTAAATTCCATGCCATATGGCATGGTGCTAAAAACCCACTTTAGAAAAAAAAAATTTTGAAAAATTCTTTTAATTGTTCATTACGATGGCTTAAATAGTAGGAAAAACACAAAAACAGATTTTTAAGGCCAAAAACAAAAAAGAAGTTTCGAAAGGGTTAGCTGAAATCGAATATCTACTATTCGATTTTCAAACAGCACAAAAGTTGGTAGTCGACTAATCGGTTGGAATCAAAAGCCCTAGACCCAAAGTTGAACCCAAAGCGACCCCAATATAACTACAAAATGATCTCAATAGTGAGCATGGCCCGCAAAATCCATTTACATAAATCACAATACGTTTTTATACACCAATTAAAATTTAGCATTTCAATTACTTTTCCAACTCCTTTAAGGAATGGAATGGGAAATTCTCAAGTACATTTTCCATTCCTTGTAATGTAATTGAAAAATTTCAATTTCATTTTCAATTCCTTTCAAAAGTAACGGCGCGGCAATTACATTTTGTACTTGAGCCTCAAAACGATGAAGTACTTTTGGTATTTTTTTTTTTAGGAATTGAAATGCAATCAATTCCTTTTCTTTCCATTACTGAGGAATGTAATTGTAATTGTAATGGAATTGATTTGTAATATATTAATGTTTAATGTTTGAAAATAATTTATCAACTCTCAAATATTGTATTTTATTCATTTTACCAATTGGACATTCCACCCAAAAGAGGAAAAGTACCAAATTTTTAAAATGCCATAAACTCCCACTGCTCTGACAGAACTTTAAAATAAAGGCATTTTTATTATCATGGGTTAGGGGTAACCAGTTGCATAGCTAAATTTTTGGGGAACTGCATCGATAAAACTGAAACAGCTTAAAAATTTTATCACGGAAAAACAGGAAAATGTCCCAGGAGTCACACTCTTTAACCTTTGTAAGAAGTTTCTAAAAGCTAATACTGATCTTCTTTTTAAAGAATATGGTACTATGTGGTATGTACTTTCGATCATATACAAAGTGTAGTTCAAAGTTCAACAATAAAGCTAAAATTCGTTTTCGTGCTCACAAAGGTGCAACAAAGGGATTTTTCGGTGTCCCAGGAGTCACACTCACTTACTGAGTAGTTATAAAGCTATTTCTTGTTATTTCGCCAATTCTTTTGATGCATTTATTGTATTGGACATTTATCCATGTCGATAAATATATTTCATAACATTGGAAGTCTCGAGTCAAATGTCCCAGGAGTAACGATGGAATGTCCCCAATATGAAATATATTTATTTATCAATTTATTTATTTATCAATAATCAAACACACAACCTTAAGTTACTTCAAAGTGTTTGAATTTATACAATACTTAAGAATAAAAATAACAATAGTGAAAGACTAGACAACAGAAAAAAAGAAAAAATACTTAACAAACATCAAAGTGGTTTTTGAAGCGCAGTACATTTTGATTAATTTTTAACGTTTGAGGCAGACCGTTCCAAAGGCGGACAGCAAAGACAAAGAACTGGCGCTCAGTTACCAGACAACTGTATTTCATTGTAATAAGGTTCAGCGAACGAGGCGATCTGGTGAATTGAAGTCGTTCAAAAAGATATTCCGGCACTTGCGAGGTAATAATCTTGTGAAGAAGTGTGAGACACCTGAACTTAAGTAAATTATTAAAATTTATGGAAGATAATTGTGTGGCAAGAGCAGATATGTGCTCGTACCTTCTCACGTTGAACACGTACCTGGCGACATTATTGTAAAGGACGTTTAGTTTATTGCGACAAATGCTATCACAACTAGCATACAGTTCACATCCATACAATAATTTAGGTAACAAATATGTTTTAGCTAAAAGCAATCGAATTTTTACTGGAGTGAAATGTTGAGTAGTCTAAAGTGAACGAAGCATGCCGTAGACCTTGCCAATAGCAATATATATGTGGTTGCGCGACGTCAAAATTCGATTAAAGACCATTCCAAGATTCCTTGCAGTATCTACATATTGTATCACTGAGTTGTTCAGCTTTACAGCATTAAAGCACTCAAGTGAAACGATCTTTTTGTAAATAACGATGCACTGCGATTTTGCTGGATTAATAAGCAAGCCATTATCACTAGCCCACTTATTTACCTGTTCCAAATCTGTGTTGAGATAATTAATACAATTGTTTATAGAAATCAAAGGACAACTGACATATAGCTGCACATCATCAGCGTAAATATGAAAATCACAATGTTTTAGGAAGGTCATTAATATACAAAGAAAAGAGCAAGGGACCAAGTATCGAACCCTGAGGTACACCTTTCTTTATTGGTAGGAAATTAGATGTGTCCTTACCGGTACAAACAGCTTGCGATCGATCGTTGAGGTACGAGTGAATTAAAAGTACTGCTGGCGGTGAAAAGTTGAACCAGTTTTTTAGCTTCAGCCCAAGTATATTGTGGTTGACAGTGTCAAAAGCCTTGGAATGGTCCAAGAGCGTTAAGAACGTGACCAGATTGTTGTCAATATTGCGTCGGATATCATCCGAGACTTTAATCAAAGCGGTTGTACAGCTTCTGCCGTTTCTGAATCCAGATTGGTTCCGATTCAGTAGTGAGTTGCGGCTCAGAAATGAATTTATCTGGTTATGCATTATATGCTCAAGAACCTTGGACAAGAAAGGAAGGATTGCGATGGGCCTATAATCTCCGTTTGATCTTTTAACTGGAATTATCTTAGCCACTTTCCAACAATCGGGGAAGTTGGATGTGGTCAAGATAGTGTTAAGGACATGAGTAACAAACGGTAGAATTTTGGGTAGTAGACACTTAAAAAATTTAGGATGAACTCCATCTAGACCGGTGGCATTGGATTTAACCCTTAAGACGGCCACAACAACTGCACACTCATCAATAAGCGAGAACGAAAAACCGGAGATCGTACCACTCAATCGTTCACTATATCTTTCACTACATAAGTTACTATCGCAACTGGACGACTGAACAAATTGTTTATTAAGCTCATTCACATCTATGTCATCCGGGAAATCATGGAGTTTACGACCTACACCAATTTCGCGAATTCTTTGCCAAATTTTCTTCGACCCTATCGCTGTGCTAAACTGGTGCTCAAAGTATTTAGACTTCTGTAACTTGATAGCTCTGACAACTTCTCTCCTACGAGCTTTGAAGATATCGTAAGTTGCAGAACACTTTAGACGCTTTCATTTGCGATAAGCCATGTCGCGCTTTCTAATTAGATTTTTTATATAATTGTTAAACCAGGGTCGCTCTCTATTTTTAATGGGTTTAGTTACAATGGGCACGTATTGTTCATAAAGTGCATTGATATTCTCCTGCAGGAAGTGAACCTGATCGTTTGTAGAATCTAAGCCACAGATCGATTCCCAGGAAACACCATCAACAGCCACTCCAAGCTGCTCATAATCAATATGCATAAAGTCCCTGTAGGAATAAGTATCTACATCATAAGCTAGTGCGAGATCGTATGAAATAAAGATAAGATCATGTTTTGAAAAATTTGGGACAGAAAGCTGATTATATAGCTGAATTTTTGACAAATCATTCACATAAAATACATCCAATAATGTGCTACTACTTTGAGTAAAGTGCGTAGGAGTTGAGTTGTTAACGGGGAAAAGAGCACGGGTCTGCATTGCCAAAGACAATTTGTTTTCGCAAAGCAAGTCGCTGTTGAAATCTCCGACTATGATAATATTATGAAAGCCTAAGGTGAGATCTTCAATAGATTCTATGAAACCATCAAAAGCTACGTGTTTATTCGGCCTGTAGACACAACCTATAAGGGTTTTAGAGTTATAAGAAATTATTTCAACAAAGATAAACTCGACAGGGGACGACGGCTCAGATTTACATTCGAATTTGCAATTCAGACCATGTTTTACAAAAATGGCAATCCCACCACCATGCCCAACTCTGTCTGAACGGAAAATTTTATATCCATTAACGCAAAGCAATGAATCACTGTGCCACGTAGCGAGCCAAGTCTCAGACACGCAAAGAACATCTATTTCTGATGACTCAAAGATGTGTCGGAACTCATCAACTTTGGGCGCAAGGCTTTGAGCGTTAATATGGCATACTTTCAGTCCATTTCTTTGTTTACCAAGTATGCGAACCATATTGTGTGTGCTGTCAAGGCCCTTGGAACGTAAACAACTGTTAGAGTTCAAAAGAGAACCATGACACTGCGCTATCGCTAAACAAGCTTATGTACATATTGAAACTCACGTCCGAAAAAATATGGGATAATAGGAAAATAGAAGAAAAAAGAGAGTGAATGGCAATAGATGGTTTGCTTAACATTAAGGTACAAAGCAAAGAAAGAGAATAGAACATAAAGCAGAGTAAAGTGAGAAAGAAGTAGCTTCTAACCCCCATATTCATAAAAAATAAAATTGCCTTATAGAGCTTTTTAAAATGACATTTCCATAAAAATTTTGAATTATAAGAGCTCAAAAACCTTTTATACTTTTTATGAATAAGGGGGTTAGCCTTTGAAAAACAACAAAATACAAATGTTTGCATTTACAAAAATAAAGTCATGAACTTAAATTTAAATTTATCGCCGCGGACTCAATATGTTCTTTACTCATCACCCTTACGGTATCACCTTCCGAGTCAGCACGAATATATACTTTTCCTCTTATTGAGTACACCGACGCCAAACGCTTTTGCTTCTTCAGCTGGATATTCGGGTCGAAAACGACCCTAAACGCAGAATTATGAAGTTTTTTTCATAGGTCTACGGTTAACTGGTTTTTGGAGTAAAAAAATATAGTTGAAAGTAAAATCGCTTGAAAAATCTGATTTCTTTAATGAAACTCTAATCAGAGGTCAAAATTTACCTTTTTTCGTGGAATGCTCGATATTCAGTTTTTTTTTATTTTTGAATGTAAGCATGCATAATGACAGAATGGATTTACCTAAAAATGTAAGAGTGCGTACAGGAGTGTTTAATGACCCTTTTACACAACTTGCTTACTTTTTCGTTATTTTTGGTAAATTGCGTTAGAAGTACCTACATCGTTTCTTTGAATATTTACTGATTCTCTTTTTTGTTGTAGTGCCTTGGGGCTAAAAATATTTTTCCTCAAAATGACAGTTGACGATTTATGTTGCAGCAGTGAACTATGTCTGGATGTAGCATAACGATCAAACTTGGCGTAGGATTGGCGTTGTTCTGCAATGATTCGTACCGTTGCTGACAGCTAAGTTTCATTGTTTTATTGAAATATTTTGCAAAACCCTACGCATCACCAATGTAGGCCACAAGATGACAGCAGGAGTCGCGAACAGCGTAAAGGCAAGACAATGTTAGTTCGTAGGTCCGTATGTCTATCTGACTGGATGGATCTTAGCGATCCGTCTAAATGATGTTCAATCAAGAGTTTGAAGTGCAGAATGTGAATGATAGTGGTATTCAATGGCAATACAGCATGATTCAGTCGGTAACTGGTTAGGTTGAATTCGGATTGACTTTTGGCACTGTATGCAGTTGCTTCGATATCTTTGTTTTTTTACTATTGTTTTATTTTTATGGCCGTATCTCATTCATGGGACTTTATCTCGTTTATGGTTTTGCCCAATTGCACCGACTACACAGAGCAAAAGTACCTAATAAAATAGAACAAAAATGATATATCTCTATGGATTTTCTTTAAGAATATTTGTAAAGAAAATCTTATTTATGCTTCAAAGCGAGGAGATGTTCTTTTTAATATTTCAATAAAAGAAATATACATACATATCGCACCCTAAATCAAAAAAGTCACAACTAAAAATTTGTTTAGGTCACTTTTTTGGTATAGATCGCCTAATAAAAATAAATACAGCCAGTACAGCCAATTTTAATCTTTTTGACTATTATCGTTACTCTTTAAAGAGTACAGTGATACCAAGTTTTCAAAAATCAAAGTACTTTTGTGCGATCCAGGACCAATTAACCGAAAGTTACTCTGATTTTTAGCTGTGACTCTTTTTGATTTAGTGGTCGATATGTACTCCGAAAGAAAAGTAGCTTGTAAAACTAAGCGTTTCCGCACACGGAGCGAATCGTCATGGACGCGTATTAGACGCTACATTCGATTTTTGTACGCTTTGTTGCTGAACACAAATATTTGCACGAAAGTGGCAAAGCATGAAAGCTACATGCTGCTCAGCGTATGATAATGCTGGTCGCCAGGCGTCGTACGCTTAGAAAAGAGGAAGAAGTATTTTTTTGCATTTTTCATTTTCGATTTTTGTGTGCCGTGTCTTTGCTTTCTTTTTTCAAATAAAATTAATGGTTTCTTTTGAAAGAAAAAATAGAAAATTTGTACAATCGGAAGAAATATGTGTTAATAATGTGCGGAAAATGTTTTAATTAATTAAAATTGCAATTATGACAGTTCTTTGTGTGCTTTTTTTCAGCAGTGTCGTGTGCAGATCTTGAGACGCAGGGAAATTCGTTCTCAGTGAAATGACGAGTACGCGTCTATGACGATGCGCCTCGTCTGCGGACTGCCTAAAATTTCTGCTTTATCAATTTTACTTTTCATCAAAAAATGTCGTATTAATATTGAAAATTATCAAACAAACAGGGTTCAAATTGATACAAAAGTTTCTGAATCAACATTAGCATGTAGGTATGACATTGTCATATCAATTTCACATGTTAATAATACATTAATTCGAAAAGTTTTATTTAACATTAAAATAGATGTAAACAACCGGTTTCACGTCAAATTGATAAAAAACTTGTTGAACCAACATTAGTAAGTCATACCAATTTCTCATGTTAATATACATTTCGTTATCATATTGATATAAAAACTGTTAATCTCACATTTGTATAACATTCTCATGTTAAAATGGCATAAGCCGCGCTGCAGTTGACATTTATCATGTTCATAACACATTTCGAAAACCTAGGTAGGTAGGTAGAAGTGGCTGCCGCAAAGGCACACCTAGGCCAGTAATAAAAGGCCCGTTGTGATACCACCAAACACTAGGAAAGTCAGTCCCGGGGCCCGGCCATATGGAAAATCCCAGTGCTGTCGGGACTCTCCATATAGCCGAAACCCGGGACTGACACTCCTAACCGACACCGCTACCCCTCCTCGAACCATTTTGATAACTTGATGAAGGCCATCAAGTCCTTTATGTCTAGCTCCGCGACCTGGCTTAAGCTAACCAGGAAGGGAACTCCCAGAGAGCGCCTTCTCGCTCCGCTTAAGGCCGGGCAGTTGCAGATGAGGTGCTCCACCGTTTCCTCTTCCTCATCCTCTTTGCAACTCCTGCAGCATCGTCGGTAGGGAACGCCTAGCCTTGCTGCGTGCCTACCAATAAGGCAGTGCCCGGTTAAAACACCTATTAATATGGAGATTTCCTTCCTTTTTAGGGCGTATATGTGTCTAGATCTTTTAAGATCGCATTTTGGCCAGGTTAGCTTGGATATCCGGCACCCTGGGGCTTGTAGCCATCTTTCGTTGGCTTCGCGGAGTGTATGCTCCTTCAGCATTAGCTTGCACGTGGCAAACGGCATACCTATGCGCTCTTTATCTTGAAGAATCTGCTTGGTCGTGCCCTGCCTGGCAAGTTCGTCTGCCCTACAGTTTCCCTCAATGTCCCTGTGTCCCGGGACCCATGTGAGGTTCACGCGGTTCTGTTGGGCCATCTCTTGAAGAGATCGACGACAGCTGAGCGTCAGTTCAGAGTTGAACGAGTAAGAGCCAAGGGATTTGATGGCCGCTTGGCTGTCGCTGAAAATACAGATATCCTGTCCGATGGTGCGTTCACCTATCCAAGTCACGGCGTCCATGATTGCAGAAACTTCAGCCTGGAAGACGCTGCAGTGATCAGGTAGTCTAAAGGAGAGTTCGATCCGTCGGTGTATATAAAAGTGCCGCCATTAGTAGCGGGACACCGATCTATGTTCTCCCAGTCTTCCCTGCTGGGAATGTTTATTCTAAAACAACAATCTCCGACTGTTGTGGTCGCACACCGATCAGTGCTCAGAGGGAGAAAGCTGTAAGATCTTAGAATACAGGAGTGTCCAATAGTGCTTGCGCCCCAGACGCACGTTTCCCTTAGACGCACAGCCGATACTGCTGCTGCCCGGTACCCTTCCAGATCGAGTGGCAAAAAGCCAAGAATGGCCTGGAGAGCTTCATTGGGCGTTGTTCTTAACGCCCCGATTATACAGATCATGCTCGATCTGTGGACTTTCCCTAACAGATTTAGGTTTGTTGCCTTTCTTAGCGCAGGCCACCATACCACGACTCCATACAGCATAATTGGCTGGATTATCGCAGTGTAGATCCATCTGCAAATTTTGGGGCTGAGCCCCCATTTTTTGCCAATGGCTCTTTTACACGTGTAAAGTGCAATGCACGCTTTCCTCTGGCGCTGGATGACATTCTCCTTCCAGTTAAGCTTTCTATCTAGAACTGTGCCTAGGAATTTGGCTTTGTCAGCTAAGTTCAGGCGCACGCTATCTAGTTCTGGTAGGTTCAACGGTGGTATCTTGTACCGCCTGGTATAAAGGACAAGCTCCACCTTTCCCGGGTTGATGCTAAATCCGCAGCGAGAGGACCATGAAGAAACTTCTCGCAGTGCTACTTGCATCAAGTCACACAGGGTTTGTGGGAATTTGCCCCTATATGCAATAGCTAAATCGTCTGCATATGCCACTATCTTCCCGCCCCCCCACCTTGTGTCTCGTAGCAGCGAGTTTACGGTGAGGTTCCATAGGAGCGGGGAGAGAACACCACCCTGAGGCGTTCCTCTTGTGACATAGCGTGAAAGATCAACTGTTCCCAGTGAAGAAACTATTTTCCTTCCCTTTAGTAGTTGATCAATTAGTCCAATAAGAGACCTATTTATGCCCAGGTTTGTTAAAGCAGTGTTAATAGCCTCCGGCCTTATATTGTTGAAAGCCCCTTCGATGTCCAGAAAGGCCACGAGACAGTACTCCTTTTCGTGCAATGATTTTTCAACAATAGAGACTAGGCTGTGGAGCGCAGTTTCCGTTGATTTACCTTTGGTGTATGCATGTTGATAGCTAGAAATAAGGTTGCTATCAATAGTAGAGGAGAGATAATCGCTAATTATCCTCTCTTAGGTTTTAAGTGCAAAAGACGAGAGACTGATCGGTCTGTAGTCTTTAGGCTCATAGTGTGAGGCCTTCCCAGCCTTTGGAATAAAGACTACCGTGGCGCTTCTCCAGGAGCACGGAATGTAATTAAGAGCCAGGCAGGCTGAATAGAGAACTACCAGCCATTTAGCTGATATTTCCAGCGTGTTTATGAGTTGTGCGGGGAAAATCCCGTCTGGCCCAGCTGCCTTGAACGGCTCAAAGCTTTTGATTGCCCACCTTACCCTTTCCTCCGTAATGGGTATGTTTACCGCCAGGTTTGTTGCAGATGCTACAGGTGCATCATACAAGTTCCCCGGAAAGTGTGTGTTCAGGAGCAGCTCCAGGGTTTCCCCTTCCGTGCTGGTCCAAGATCCGTCAGGCTTCCGTAAATAGCTAATGGCTGTTTGAGGTTTTGATAGCACTCGTCTAAGTCTCGCTGTATCATCGACTTTTTCGACCCCGGTGCAGAAATTTCTCCACGAAGTTCTCTTCGCTTGCCTTAGAGCCTTTTTATAGGCCCTCAGTTTAGCTTTATATTCGAGCCATTCAGGCTCCGTACCGATGCTCTTGGCCTTGTTAAATTGCTTCCTGCATGATATACGGAACGAATCCAGGTCGTAAGACCACCAGTGGGGTCTATGTTTGCCGCGTGGTTTTGGTACTGGACAAGCCTGCTCTAGGGCATTTGAGAGCGCCGTTGTAAAGGTCGTTACCAGATCATCCAGTTCTCCCACTGATGAGGGGCCTTGTGGAGGTAATACTGGTAGGTCCCTAGCTAATATTTGGTTATGTAGCTGCCAGTTAGTGTTGCATGGATTTCGTTTCATAACTGGCTGCTCAACAATAAAGTCTAACACAATTTCTATGTACCGATGGTCAGAAAATGAATGCTCATCAAGAACACGCCATTTTCTGACCCACTCATAAGCGCCTTCGCTACAAACAGTGAGGTCTATAACCTCTCGCCCCTAGCGTTAATATCGGAGCTTCCCCACTGGACGTGATGAGCATTAGCGTCAGCTCCAATAATAAGATGGCCCGTACAGAGCTTGTACCCCTTAGTCCCCAATCCACAGATCCTAGAGCTATTGACCCAGGGCTCTTGGATAAGGACCACGTCTACGTCGCCTTTAGAAAGACGACTGCTTAAAACAGCCGAGGCTGCTTTAGATTTGTGCAGATTTATCTGAAGCACCACCAACATGAGAGAGCTCAGACTTCCCTGCCGCCAGCGTGTCGTCGAGGTCTGGCCTGTTCCGGGGGCTGTCTCTCAACGAGGAGTTGTTCAGAGCACCTGCACGATTTGGCGTGGCGGGAACCCTGCTGTCTGAAGCAGCATCAACGTTAGTGTGCTCAGGTTTAGCCACGATCGTGACGTCGAGGCCTTCTTCGTCAAGCAGGCTTTCTTCTATCGCCGAGTTGTTCGCAGCACTATCGCAATTTGACGTGGCGGATAACATACCTTCCGCGTCGGACTCCTCTGCTTCCCCTTCCGATGCCTCGATCTCCGAGTCCTCCGATGCGTCCGGAATAGCAGCGCGCTGTGCATCGCCACGGTATACGTGGATCACGACCTGACCCAAGCCGTAATGCACTCGTCCGTTGCACCACATCATCGACCAGATTGACGCCCCAATCCTGCGTCGGGAGAGTCGGATTCCAGACCTGCAGCATCTCAAGAATATTCTCGGGTTCTGCAGGGACGGCAGGAATCCATGCCCTTGCCCTTGGCCGAGCAGGAATGTCCTTCCAGTCGACGACATCTAGTCTTGCCCCTGGGTAGACTTCACCCAGTCTTGCAACTGCTGCCTTATACAGTGCGACAGTTCTTGCATCCTCGCACGCGAATATTTTGATCTGACCTTGGTGCCAGCCCGCGTCAGTACCTCGCGGCGGACTACCCGGAGACTCACGCATTAAGTCGAGGAGGGCCCTGCCCATTTCATTCCGGACATACAGCCACTGGTCTTTGGGGATGGACCAACGGTCGTTACCTCGGTCAATGAAACCTATAAGGATTCTGTCCTTGGTTACTTCAGCAAAGCTGAGTTTTCCCACTACGGGGTTGACCTGATGCCGCTTCGGATGGGGGTCTACCTCTCCGTCCGATCTCTGGCGTTTGAAGGGATTACCGTTCACCCTCTTAGGCACATAGGGCCTCTGGAAATTTGGTATCAGAGCTTTCGCTTCCTCCACCATCTTCCTTTCTTCCGGCGACAGCTTCTCCTGCGATGCTCCCTCATATTTTTTAAGGATCCTTGCGGCCTTTCTTTTATCCCAGTACGCAGAGCGTCGGGGAGATGCCTCTTGGGGGGGATTCAGACTCGTAGTTGCCATCGCGGTCTCTCCCTTTGCGGCGTCTTCCTTCTCTTTCGAAACTCTGAAACCAGGTCGTGAGACCATTGCCCCAGATGTGAAGAGATTGGGTTTCGTACCAGCGCTTGATGGAAGTTTAGCTTCCGCCGTTTTCTGCTTGATTGCGTAGGCAGCCGCACTGCTGCTTGCTCCCATCAAGTCACTCTTACTTGATAGCAGTTTGGGGGATGACTGACCCGTAGTTTCCATCGCTGTCGGCCTCCCAGTTAACTTTGAGGCGGAGTTTGTCCTCCGGCGTTGTGTTTTCGCTTGCTCCAGCATAGTTCTTCTCTGCTGCGGAGTAAACGAAGTCGTTAATTGCTTTGTATTTTGTGTGTTCTTCATCTTGTTCGTACGACCCCTCGCCGGACAAGGCCAGCTTAGGGTCAAGGGTAGTGTAAGGGGAAGTGTGTCGTCCGCCGCGGCAGAGCCCCATACCGCGGTAAGACCATAGTTACTCCCTGAGGCGGCCCGGTATCAGTGAGGCTCCGTTCGACTACAGCCACGATTTGCCTCACGGCTGCAAACGTCCAATGGGCACGGTATCGCATAACACCCTGGATTGGGAGGGAAAAGTTTTGCGCATTTATATAGCGAGCCGCTTGCTTCAAGACAGACGCCCGCTTACAGCCGCACCTCATGGTGTACAGACGCTGCGAAAAAGACCCCGGTGAGCCCTTAAACCAAGTATGTCAGAGTGGCCCCACCGGGGCTCCCTCTCTTTCTGCCGCGAGCCTAGGTAGCTCAACGTTGCCCAGAGTGCACGAACGAGGACGCAAGAGTCGGGATTGAGCGCGGTCACTCAGCAACCACACCCCATTACACTCCTTTCGAAAACCTGCTTCACGTAAAAATGATATGGAAATATACTAGCATTTGTATATGTAATTGTTTCGTTCTAAAATGAAATGAACCGGGTTACAGTTGACACTCGAGTTCGGGCGTGTTGGGAATTTGCATTTAATACAAAAATAATTAGCATAAAAACAATTGTAAAAGTGAAGTGAAAACAGCAGCGCAAGAGGAACTGGTGCTTTATTTGTATTACATTTACAAAGGAGCAATTGTAATGAGATATAAGAACTTTTAGTTCCTGTGAAATGCTTTTAAAAATGTTAATGTGTGTTTATTTAAAAAATGTTAATAAATTGATTTAAAATAATATTATTTTGATGTGATTCCCATTTAAAATAAAAAAATTTAGAATGTAGATTCAATGTACATATACAAGATGGTCGTGTTCATTTCACGTTTTTCCAGTAGGTGAATACATTTCATGTCAATTATACATGAGCATCCCGTCAACAATACATGATGGTCATATTCATTTTACGTTTTGCTGTACGTTTTTACGTTTCATGTCTTTCGAATGCCTTCAATAATACATGATGGTCATGTTCATTTTACGTTCCATGTCAATTGTACGTGGGAATGCCTTCAATAATACATGATGGTCATGTTCATTTTACGTTTCATGTCAATTATACATTAGAATGCCTTCAATAATACATGATGGTCATGTCCATTTTACGTTTCATGTCAGTTATACATGAGAATGACTTCAATAATACATTATGGTCATGTTCATTCTACGTTTAATGTCAATTGTACGTGAGAATACCTTCAAAAATACATGATGGTCATTTTTATTTGACGTTTTCTTGTACGTTTTTTTGTGCACATCCATTTCACGTATAAATATTATTTTCGAAATTGTAAAATTGACATTTTTTCTTTACAGTTGCATTTGGTAAACAAAAAATGTTAATTTTACTGTGGTTTTTGATATTTTTTGCTTTCGGTGTAGGTATTGACTTCACCGAGAATCTAACTCAGGTGGCTTGAACGCTCAACCCAGTTGTCTACGATGATACCATCATATACTTATGCTTGCCAGTGTCTAATTACAGCTTTGTTCTAAATACCACCCCACTAAAATTAATAACTTATTTCTTTTGAATGTTATCAAAGAGATATCTTCGAAAAATAAGAAGGTTTCTCCCTTTAACCTTTTTTCATATTTCTACGGAAATCTTAGGAGGAAATGAGAAGGTTTTCTTATAAATAACACAATATAAGAAGAACTCACATAAAAATAAGAAGTAATCGCACTTAATAATATCAATAAGAATTTTCACATACACGACGTTTCGGCTACGCCTGAGCCCAAAATCTTCTCGGTAAGAACACGTGAAGTGGACCTCCTATTTTCTCAAGGTTTATTAAACTCAGGTATGAGTATTTTTCAAGAAGTATGCACTAAAGAAAATTATTCCCGAAAGGATACAATTTTTGTTTTAGAAAAAAAAAATGGTTAACGTTTTGCCAAAAAATCAATAACTCAAAAGTTATTAGAGATATTCTCATGAAACTTTGAGGATTCATAGCTCAGTGCTTTTAATTTAACTAGAGTTTGCCCAGTGGTTGAAATTCAAACACAAAACGTTATTTTATTTCTCTACCTTATTGAAGTTAGCTTCCTTAACTATCAGTTTCCTTTCCTTTGGTTTTATTAGCTTTCCTTTGCTTTTCTTTCCTTTCCTTTTCTCTCCTTTCCTTTTCTTTGGTTTTATTTGCTTTCCTTTGCTTTCTTTCCCTTTCCTTCCTTTCTTTTCCTTTCCTTTTCTATCTTTTTTTCATTTTATTGTTTTTTTCTTTCCTTTCTTTTCTTTTTTGTCTTCTATTTTCCTTTCTTTTTCATCCTTTTTTATTTTTTTTCTTGCCTTTCCTTTCGTTTCGTTTCATATCCTTTGCTTTAGTTTTGTTTCGTTTGCCTTCATTTTATTTATTTTCTTTTAATTTCTTTCCTTTATTTTCTTTTTTTTTTACCTTTATTTTCCATTACATTCCTTTTTTCTTAGCTTTCTTTTGCTTTCCTTTCTTGTCATTTCCGTTCCTTACCTTTCCTTGCGTTTCCTTACTTTCTTTCTTCTCCTTTTCGTAACTCCTTTAGTTTTATTTCTTTTCCATTCATTTCCTTTATTTATTTTTTCCCTTTCCATTCCCTTCCTTTCCTTTATTTTTATCTTTATTTCTTTATCATACCTTCCTCTTCCCTACCTTTTATTTCCTTTCTTTTTCTTTTCTTCCATTTATTTATCTTTATCTATTTCCCTTCATTTTTCATTCCTCTACTTTCACTACCTTTCCTTTCTTTCTCTTTCTTTCCTTTCCCTACCTTTACTTCCCTTTGATTTTTCTCTCTTTTCCTTTCCTTAATTTACCTTTCCATTATTTTCCTTTTACCCATTCCCTTCCATTCAGATTTTTTTTTTTTATACTTTTATTTATTTTATTTTGCTGTATTTTTATTTATTTTATATTATTTCCTTTCCTTTCATTTCCTACAAATTTATTTCTTTACTTTCAATTATTTTTCTATTTTTTATTTTACTTTATTTTAAATTTTTTTATCAATTTCCATTTTATTTTATTTCACAGCCCAACCACGAAGGGAGTTGTGAACGATGTAACTTATTTGTATTTCTTTTTTTTCTTTTTTCAAAACATCAAAGTCCAGGCAAGCATTTGCTTCTCTGAATGCCTTCTCACAGATTTTGTTTTTGTAAACACTCAAATAACGCTCAAATAAGTTGAAGGGCTCGCTCATGTTTATTATTGCTGCCAACAAAACAACTCTTCTTCTCACAATGCACAGAGCCTATAATCAAAGAGATCAACGTCTAATAAAGCTTTTTGGCCGGGAGAGCGAGTGGGGGCAAATTTGAAGAAGTTTGTGCTAGGAAATCTTCTAGATTTTAGCTAGAATTTATTGAAAAGGAAATCGGCTAAAAAGAAGGAGTTAGCTTCTTATTTATGAATTTTTTATGTACTTTTGTCAAAAACGTTCAATTGTTAGAAGAAATCTGCTTGTTTTTATGAGAAAATCTGTATAAAGTAAATTAATGAGAACATCCTCTTATTTTTACTAGATTCATATTGAATTTATTGAAAAGGAAAAATATATATATTTTTAAGAGATCCCTTATTAATTCAAATTCAGGTTTGCCTTCTTCAAATGTGTAATTCGACGCTACCAAGCACAAGCACACGATAGCATCATGGTAGAGATCTCCGTTCAGCAGTTAATAATTCTTAGTTCTATTCGCGGTGAGCCCGCAAGAACAACTGGTATTATGAGGAATGCAAGACTGCCGCGAAAAAAAAGGACGCTGCCTACAAGCGAACGGGCGCAACCCGCAGTGTATGGCAACAATATCGTGAGGCAAAGAAAGAGGAGAGACGCCTTTTCAGAAAAAAGAAAAGTGAGGCCGAAAGGCGTGAGTGTGAGGAGCTTGAGATGCTGGCTGACAGGAATGATGCCCGAAAATTCTATGAAAAGATCCGGCGGATGACGGAAGGTTTTAAGACCGGGGCAAGCTCCTGTAAAGACAATAATGGCGACCTGGTAACCGACGTACAAAGTGTACTTAAATTATGGAGGGAGCACTTCTCCTCACTGCTAAATGGCGAGGGAGACGTCGAACCCGATACCCCAATCCCTGACGATGGGAAAGTCGTCCCACCGCCTGACTATGATGAAGTGAGGATAGCTATATCCCGGCTCAAAAACAACAAAGCGCCTCGAAAAGACGGACTACCCGCCGAGCTGTTCAAACACGGAGGCGAAGAGCTGGTAAAATGCATGCATCAGCTCTTATGCAGAATATGGTCAGACGAAAGCATGCCTCCGGATTGGAATTTAAGTGTGCTTTGCCCAATCCACAAAAAAGGCGATCCCGCTAACCGCACCAACTACCGCGGAATTAGTCTTCTTAATATCGCATATAAGGTTCTTTCTAGCGTGTTGTGTGAAAGGCTGAAGCCCATCGTAGACAAACTGATTGGACCTTATCAGTGTGGCTTTAGACCTGGTAAGTCTACCATCGACCAGATTTTCACGATACGCCAAATCCTGGAGAAGACCCATGATAAGAGAATCGACACTCACCATCTCTTTGTCGATTTTAAAGCCGCTTTTGACAGCGTAAAAAGGAGTTGCCTGTATGCCGCCATGCCTGAATTTGACTTCCCTGCAAAGCTTATACGGCTTTGTCAAATGACGTTGAGCAATACCAACAGCTCCGTCAGAATCGGGAAGGACCTCTCTGAGCCATTTGAAACCAAACGAGGCTTCAGACAGGGCGACTCCCTTTCATGCGATTTCTTCAATCTGATGCTGGAGAAGATAATTCGAGCAGCAGAGGTAAACCGCAATGGTACAATCTTTTACAAGAGCGTGCAATTGCTGGCGTATGCCGATGATATTGATATCATTGGCCTTAACAACCGCGCCGTAAGCGCTGCCTTCTCTGGACTGGATAAGGAAGCGAAAAAAGTGGGTCTTGCCGTGAACGAGGACAAGACGAAGTATTTGCTGTCATCAAAGAAAGAATCGGCGCACATGCGCCTTGGCAGCCATGTCACTGTTAATAGTTACAAATTTGAAACTGTGAGGGACTTCGTCTATTTAGGAACCAGTATCAACACCGAAAATAATATCAGTCTAGAAATCCAGCGGAGAATCACTCTTGCCAACAAGTGCTACTTTGGACTGAGTAGGCAATTGAGAAGTAAAGTCCTCTCTCGAAGAACAAAGATCACGCTCTATAAGTCTCTCATCATACCTGTCCTGATGTATGGCTCAGACTCATGGACAATGTCAAGAGAAGATGAGATGGCCCTTGGAGTATTTGAGAGAAAAGTTCTGCGGAAGATTGATGGTCCTTCCCGTGATGCCAACGGCGAGTATCGAAGGAAATTTAACGACGAGCTGTACGAGCTCTACGCAGATCTGACCATAGTCCAGCGAATTAAAGCCCAAAGACTCCGCTGGCTGGGCCATGTTATGCGAATGGACAAAGAAGCTCCAGCACAGAAGGTTTTCCTATCGTCGCCTGAATTCGGCAGCAGAGGAAGGGGGAGGCCTCGACTGAGATGGAAACAACAGGTGGAGGATGACTTGAACTCCCTTGGGGTTTCCAATTGGCGTCAGTTATCGCTAAAAAGGAATGACTGGCGTGCTTTGATACGAAACGGCCAAAATCGCTTAGGGGGTTAAGCGCCAATAAATGATGATGATGATTCGCGGTGAAGGCAATAAGGCAAGTGGACATGTGGTGAGGCAAAAAGAACAAAGGTGTAAATAGACGTCGGCAAGTTAAGTATACGATGGCATGGTAGTGTAGATTAGACTAGACTGACTTGACTAGACATCTGGGTTGAGTGTTCATTTTTTTTTTTTTAATTTAAAATATTAAAAAGAAATATCTTATATTATATATCTTAATATTATGTGATTATCTACTCAGTTTTATTAAAAAGAGACACCCAGTCATAATAAGACGGACATCTTATTGGAAAAATATCATAGAGAAATCCTTCTGATTTAGAGGGCATTTTATGTAGGTTTTTGCTCTGTTGGCAAACACAGCAATGCAAGTGGTTATACCTTTATAGAAACACAGCGGCTCTATAGAGTGAATACGTGTTTAGCATTTCATACTATAATATTTTTTTTTTTTAATTTTTGGTTTGTTGTCGCACACCCTGTTTGGGGAGGCCTATCGATGCATATCAAATTTTATATACCTTAGAATTGTGGTTATTGCAAAAAAGGGAGAAAATTTTTGAACATTGCGCATTTATATATAGGAGACATTCTTGAGGGACACTTCTTTAGGGTCCTAAAGGACACACATTTAGTTTTTATAACCACTCGTTTCGGACTGGTCGAGTTTCAAAGTTTGAAAACCGTCCTTTTTAGCCCTACCCTATTATTGCTGTACAAATGTTTATATTAGAGATATCCTTACTTTCAATAGTGCGTTTTAAAGGTAAAAGATACTAGTTTGTTTAAAAGTAAACAGTAAATCATATAGCGAGTACCTGGTATTGAAAATACTGGTACTGAAAATACGTAATTTTTATCCTTTTTCCCAATTTTAGCTGGCTCTGGCGTCTTCACTGTTCTAAGTAGCCACTAATTTTTTTCAGAAATTAAGGGTACATATCCTAGAAGAAACTAACCCATGCATCGCCCATCCTTATAGATAAATTATTATCCCGAAATTTGTAAGTTTTCAAAAATCGTCTTTTTTAGGCTCTAAAACGGAAACGTTTCTCAAGAGATAAAAATACGAATTTCTCATGGACTCCAGTCCTGACTTTTAGTTTCTGATACCTCAACATTTCGTTTTGTTTTTTTAATATTAAGGGTCTCTGCTGATGGATCTCCTAAACCAATATACATTTTTTTTAAGTAAATTTACCTATATTTTTTGGTACTTTTTTAAAGCAACCTTTACATAGTCTTAAAGTTGAAGCGTACAACTTTCCAACAAATAAATATAGCTTAAAAAAACTAAAACTCACGCTTTTAAAGAGTATTGAACTAAAAAGTTGAAAATAATTTTAAAAACCCTACACAATAGTATTGTGGAAAAAGCATGGTCCGCTTTGTTCCATAATCTTCGCTTTTTATTTAAATTTATTTTACCTTTTTAGTGCAATATTCTTTAAAAGCGCGCGTTCTCGCTCTTTAAATTATATATATATTTTTTACTTTTTAGTTAAATGTGTTATAAAGTAATCGATAAATATATCGAAGTATACCGCAGCGCAAACGAAACCTCTGGGCCTCCACTTTCGTTTGATACTCATATTGTAGGCAATTTCCAATATTATTGGACCTCATTTTGACCGATAACTCAGTTATCGATAAATATATCGAAATATTACAAAGTCCAATAGAAACCTGTAGAACTTCCCTTTCGTTTGATACCCAGATTGTAGGCATTATGTCCGATAACTTAGTTATCGATAAATATATCGAAGTCCAAATGCAACCCCCTATCGTTTAACACCCATATTGAAGGCACATTTCAAGGTTTTTGTGACAGTCATATGCCACTATCGGGTAGACTGAAGTAGAGTTACATACAAACAAGCAGGCATACATATGAATGTATGTACAAGTAAAGCTAATGAAAGCGTAGTAAAAAAACTAGCATTATGTGGGAAAAGCGTTGAGCGCTCGGACCACGCTTTTTCCACAATACTACTGTGTAGGGGTTTTAAAATTATTTTCTACTTTTTAGTTCAATACTCTCTAAAAGCGTGAGTTTTAGTTTTTTTAAACTATATTTATTTTTTACTTTTTAGTCAAATTTCCTATGAAATTATCGATAAATATATCGAAATATACAGAAGCCCAAACGAAACCTCTGAACCTCCACTTTCGTTTGATACCCATATTGTTAGGAAATTTTAAGGTAATTGGGCAATCACATTTGGACCGATTACTCAGTTGTCGATTAAATTATCGAGATATATCGATGTCCAAATGAAACTTGGGGCCTTCCCCTTTCGTTTGATACCCATATTGTAGGGAAATTTTAAGGTTTTTGGGCATTCACATTTTGACCGATAACTCAGTTATCGATAAATTTATCGAAATATGCCGATGTTCAAATGAAACCTGGCGCCTTCCCATCTCGTTTGGTATCCATATTGTCGGGAAATGTTAAGGTTTTAAGCAATCACATTTTGACCGATAACTCAGTTATCGATGAATTTATCGAAGTTTTAAAACAACTTATATAAATTTTGTACTTTTTCAAGGAACACATACCTATAATTTTTAATATATGTAACTAGTTTGATAGTTATGATAATTGCACGCGCATTGTTGGAAACATGGCAGCTTCAGCTTTCAGACTATGTAAAAGTTGCTTGAAAAAAGTTTTAAAATTTATACGAAAATTTACTTTAAAAAAAAATGTATATTGGTTTAGGAGATCCATCAGCAGAGACCCTTAGTATGAAAATAACAAAACGAAATGTTGAGGTATTAGAAGCTGAAAGTCAGGACTGGAGTCCATGAGAAATTCGTATTTCTCTCTCTTGAGAAACATGTCCATTTAAGAGCCTTAAAAACACAATTTTTCAAAACTTACAAATTTCGAGTTAATAATTTATCTATAAGAGTGATTTTATTTTGGCCGATGTATGGGTTAGTTTCTGCTAGGATATGTACCCTTAATTTCTGGAAAAAAATTGAGTGGCTACTCAAAACAGTGAAGACACGGAGCCAGCTAAAATTGACAAAAAAAGGATAAAAACCAGTACCAGATTTTTAATACCAGGACTTGCTATATGATTTATTATTTACTTTTAAACAAACTTATTACGCAAACGTCAAGCTGTATAGTCGTGTTTCTTTTTGCTCTGTGCTTTTTTTACATTAATTGATTTTATCTCTGATATTATGCTCGCTCTACACCTACATTGCTTTTAAAACGTTCAGGGTTGCTTTCTTTGTTTCACCCAACACACTTTTTTTTATTTAAATTGAGTTTTTGTTTTCTTTTCAATAGGTAGGTAGGTAGAAGTGGCTGCCGCAAAGGCACACCTAGGCCAGTAATAAAAGGCCCGTTGTGATACCACCAAAACACTAGGAAAGTCAGTCCCGGGGCCCGGCCATATGGAAAATCCCAGTGCTGTCGGGACTCTCCATATAGCCGAAACCCGGGACTGACACTCCTAACCGACACCGCTACCCCTCCTCGAACCATTTTGATAACTTGATGAAGGCCATCAAGTCCTTTATGTCTAGCTCCGCGACCTGGCTTAAGCTAACCAGGAAGGGAACTCCCAGAGAGCGCCTTCTCGCTCCGCTTAAGGCCGGGCAGTTGCAGATGACGTGCTCCACCGTTTCCTCTTCCTCATCATCTTTGCAACTCTTGCAGCATCGTCGGTAGGGAACGCCTAGCCTTGCTTCGTGCCTACCAATAAGGCAGTGCCCGGTTAAAACACCTATTCATTCTTCAGCATTAGCTTGCACGTGGCAAACGGCATACCTATGCGCTCTTTATCTTGAAGAATCTGCTTGGTCGTGCCCTGCCTGGCAAGTTCGTCTGCCGTACAGTTTCCCTCAATGTCCCTGTGTCCCGGGACCCATGTGAGGTTCACGCGGTTCTGTTTGGCCATCTCTTGAAGAGATCGACGACAGCTGAGCGTCAGTTCAGAGTTGAACGAGTAAGAGCCAAGGGATTTGATGGCTGCTTGGCTGTCGCTGAAAATACAGATATCCTGTCCGATGGTGCGTTCACCTATCCAAGTCACGGCGTCCATGATTGCTGAAACTTCAGCCTGGAAGACGCTGCAGTGATCAGGTAGTCTAAAGGAGAGTTCTAGGTCCAAATCCCTTGAGTAAACCCCTCCTCCGACTCTGCCGTCTAACTTCGAGCCGTCGGTGTATATAAAAGTGCCGCCATTAGTAGCGGGACACCGATCTATGTTCTCCCAGTCTTCCCTGCTGGGAATGTTTATTCTAAAACAACAATCTCCGACTGTTGTGGTCGCACACCGATCTGTGCTCAGAGGGAGAAAGCTGTAAGATCTTAGAATACAGGAGTGTCCAATAGTGCTTGCGCCCCAGACGGACGTTTCCCTTAGACGCACAGCCGATGCTGCTGCTGCCCGGTACCCTTCCAGATCGAGTGGTAAAAAGCCAAGAATGGCCTGGAGAGCTTCATTGGGCGTTGTTCTTAACGCCCCGCTTATACAGATCATGCTCGATCTGTGGACTTTCCCTAACAGATTTAGGTTTGTTGCCTTTCTTAGCGCAGGCCACCATACCACGACTCCATACAGCATAATTGGCTGGATTATCGCAGCGTAGATCCATCTGCAAATTTTGGGGCTGAGCCCCCATTTTTTGCCAATGGGTCTTTTACACGTGTAAAGTGCAATGCACGAAGTAGAGTTACATACAAACAAGCAGGCATACATATGAATGTATGTACAAGTAAAGCTAATGAAAGCGTAGTAAAAAAACTAGCATTATGTGGGAAAAGCGTTGAGCGCTCGGACCACGCTTTTTCCACAATACTACTGTGTAGGGGTTTTAAAATTATTTTCAACTTTTTAGTTCAATACACTCTAAAAGCGTGAGTTTTAGTTTTTTTAAACTATATTTATTTTTTACTTTTTAGTCAAATTTCCTATGAAATTATCGATAAATATATCGAAATATACAGAAGCCCAAACGAAACCTCTGAACCTCCACTTTCGTTTGATACCCATATTGTTAGGAAATTTTAAGGTAATTGGGCAATCACATTTGGACCGATTACTCAGTTGTCGATTAAATTATCGAGATATATCGATGTCCAAATGAAACTTGGGGCCTTCCCCTTTCGTTTGATACCCATATTGTAGGGAAATTTTAAGGTTTTTGGGCATTCACATTTTGACCGATAACTCAGTTATCGATAAATTTATCGAAATATGCCGATGTTCAAATGAAACCTGGCGCCTTCCCATCTCGTTTGGTATCCATATTGTCGGGAAATGTTAAGGTTTTAAGCAATCACATTTTGACCGATAACTCAGTTATCGATGAATTTATCGAAGTTTTAAAACAACTTATATAAATTTTGTACTTTTTCAAGGAACACATACCTATAATTTTTAATATATGTAACTAGTTTGATAGTTATGATAATTGCACGCGCATTGTTGGAAACATGGCAGCTTCAGCTTTCAGACTATGTAAAAGTTGCTTGAAAAAAGTTTTAAAATTTATACGAAAATTTACTTTGAAAAAAAATTTATATTGGTTTAGGAGATCCATCAGCAGAGACCCTTAGTATGAAAATAACAAAACGAAATGTTGAGGTATTAGAAGCTGAAAGTCAGGACTGGAGTCCATGAGAAATTCGTATTTCTCTCTCTTGAGAAACATGTCCATTTAAGAGCCTTAAAAACACAATTTTTCAAAACTTACAAATTTCGAGTTAATAATTTATCTATAAGAGTGATTTTATTTTGGCCGATGTATGGGTTAGTTTCTGCTAGGATATGTACCCTTAATTTCTGGAAAAAAATTGAGTGGCTACTCAAAACAGTGAAGACACGGAGCCAGCTAAAATTGACAAAAAAAGGATAAAAACCAGTACCAGATTTTTAATACCAGGACTTGCTATATGATTTATTATTTACTTTTAAACAAACTTATTACGCAAACGTCAAGCTGTATAGTCGTGTTTCTTTTTGCTCTGTGCTTTTTTTACATTAATTGATTTTATCTCTGATATTATGCTCGCTCTACACCTACATTGCTTTTAAAACGTTCAGGGTTGCTTTCTTTGTTTCACCCAACACACTTTTTTTTATTTAAATTGAGTTTTTGTTTTCTTTTCAATAGGTAGGTAGGTAGAAGTGGCTGCCGCAAAGGCACACCTAGGCCAGTAATAAAAGGCCCGTTGTGATACCACCAAAACACTAGGAAAGTCAGTCCCGGGGCCCGGCCATATGGAAAATCCCAGTGCTGTCGGGACTCTCCATATAGCCGAAACCCGGGACTGACACTCCTAACCGACACCGCTACCCCTCCTCGAACCATTTTGATAACTTGATGAAGGCCATCAAGTCCTTTATGTCTAGCTCCGCGACCTGGCTTAAGCTAACCAGGAAGGGAACTCCCAGAGAGCGCCTTCTCGCTCCGCTTAAGGCCGGGCAGTTGCAGATGACGTGCTCCACCGTTTCCTCTTCCTCATCATCTTTGCAACTCTTGCAGCATCGTCGGTAGGGAACGCCTAGCCTTGCTTCGTGCCTACCAATAAGGCAGTGCCCGGTTAAAACACCTATTCATTCTTCAGCATTAGCTTGCACGTGGCAAACGGCATACCTATGCGCTCTTTATCTTGAAGAATCTGCTTGGTCGTGCCCTGCCTGGCAAGTTCGTCTGCCGTACAGTTTCCCTCAATGTCCCTGTGTCCCGGGACCCATGTGAGGTTCACGCGGTTCTGTTTGGCCATCTCTTGAAGAGATCGACGACAGCTGAGCGTCAGTTCAGAGTTGAACGAGTAAGAGCCAAGGGATTTGATGGCTGCTTGGCTGTCGCTGAAAATACAGATATCCTGTCCGATGGTGCGTTCACCTATCCAAGTCACGGCGTCCATGATTACTGAAACTTCAGCCTGGAAGACGCTGCAGTGATCAGGTAGTCTAAAGGAGAGTTCTAGGTCCAAATCCCTTGAGTAAACCCCTCCTCCGACTCTGCCGTCTAACTTCGAGCCGTCGGTGTATATAAAAGTGCCGCCATTAGTAGCGGGACACCGATCTATGTTCTCCCAGTCTTCCCTGCTGGGAATGTTTATTCTAAAACAACAATCTCCGACTGTTGTGGTCGCACACCGATCTGTGCTCAGAGGGAGAAAGCTGTAAGATCTTAGAATACAGGAGTGTCCAATAGTGCTTGCGCCCCAGACGGACGTTTCCCTTAGACGCACAGCCGATGCTGCTGCTGCCCGGTACCCTTCCAGATCGAGTGGTAAAAAGCCAAGAATGGCCTGGAGAGCTTCATTGGGCGTTGTTCTTAACGCCCCGCTTATACAGATCATGCTCGATCTGTGGACTTTCCCTAACAGATTTAGGTTTGTTGCCTTTCTTAGCGCAGGCCACCATACCACGACTCCATACAGCATAATTGGCTGGATTATCGCAGCGTAGATCCATCTGCAAATTTTGGGGCTGAGCCCCCATTTTTTGCCAATGGGTCTTTTACACGTGTAAAGTGCAATGCACGCTTTCCTCTGGCGCTGGATGACATTCTCCTTCCAGTTAAGCTTTCTATCTAGAACTGTGCCTAGGAATTTGGCTTTGTCAGCTAAGTTCAGGCGCACGCCATCTAGTTCTGGTAGGTTCAACGGTGGTATCTTGTACCGCCTGGTATAAAGGACAAGCTCCACCTTTCCCGGGTTGATGCTAAGTCCGCAGCGAGAGGACCATGAAGAAACTTCTCGCAGTGCTACTTGCATCAAGTCACACAGGGTTTGTGGGAATTTGCCCCTATATGCAATAGCTAAATCGTCTGCATATGCCACTATCTTCCCGCCCCCCCACCTTGTGTCTCGTATCAGCGAGTTTACGGTGAGGTTCCATAGGAGCGGGGAGAGAACACCACCCTGAGGCGTTCCTCTTGTGACATAGCGTGAAAGATCAACTGTTCCCAGTGAAGAAACTATTTTCCTTCCCTTTAGTAGTTGATCAATTAGTCCAATAAGAGACCTATTTATGCCCAGGTTTGTTAAAGCAGTGTTAATAGCCTCCGGCCTTATATTGTTGAAAGCCCCTTCGATGTCCAGAAAGGCCACGAGACAGTACTCCTTTTCATGCAATGATTTTTCAACAATAGAGACTAGGCTGTGGAGCGCAGTTTCCGTTGATTTACCTTTGGCGTATGCATGTTGATAGCTAGAAATAAGGTTGCTATCAATAGTAGAGGAGAGATAATCGCTAATTATCCTCTCGAAGGTTTTAAGTGCAAAAGACGAGAGACTGATCGGTCTGTAGTCTTTAGGCTCATAGTCTGAGGCCTTCCCAGCCTTTGGAATAAAGACTACCGTGGCGCTTCTCCAGGAGCACGGAATGTAATTAAGAGCCAGGCAGGCCGAATAGAGAACTACCAGCCATTTAGCTGATATTTCCAGCGTGTTTATGAGTTGTGCGGGGAAAATCCCGTCTGGCCCAGCTGCCTTGAACGGCTCAAAGCTTTTGATTGCCCACCTTACCCTTTCCTCCGTAATGGGTATGTTTACCGCCAGGTTTGTTGCAGATGATACAGGTGCATCATACAGGTTCCCCGGAAAGTGTGTGTTCAGGAGCAGCTCCAGGGTTTCCCCTTCCGTGCTGGTCCAAGATCCGTCAGGCTTCCGTAAATAGCTAATGGCTGTTTGAGTTTTTGATAGCACTCGTCTAAGTCTCGCTGTATCATCGACTTTTTCGACCCCGGTGCAGAAATTTCTTCACGAAGTTCTCTTCGCTTGCTTAGAGCCTTTTTATAGGCCCTCAGTTTAGCTTTATATTCGAGCCATTCAGGCTCCGTACCGATGCTCTTGGCCTTGTTAAATTGCTTCCTGCATGATATACGGAACGAATCCAGGTCGTAAGACCACCAGTGGGGTCTATGTTTGCCGCGTGGTTTTGGTACTGAACAAGCCTGCTCTAGGGCATTTGAGAGCGCCGTTGTAAAGGTCGTTACCAGATCATCCAGTTCTCCCACTGATGAGGGGGCTTGTGGAGGTAATACTGGTAGATCCCTAGCTAATATTTGGTTATGTAGCTGCCAGTTAGTGTTGCGTGGATTTCGTTTCATAACTGGCTGCTCAACAATAAAGTCTAACACAATTTCTATGTACCGATGGTCAGAAAATGAATGCTCATCAAGAACACGCCATTTTCTGACCCACTCATAAGCGCCTTCGCTACAAACAGGGAGGTCTATAACCTCCCTACGAGCTTTAGTTATAAAAGTAGGCTCGTTACCCATGATACAAACCACCAGGTTAGTTGTTAGTAGGTAGTCAAACAGAGACTCGCCCCTAGCGTTAATATCGGAGCTTCCCCACTGGACGTGATGAGCATTAGCGTCAGCTCCAATAATAAGATGGCCCGTACAGAAATTATCCACCAGATCTTTCACCTCCTTTTGTGGAGGAGGTTCTTCGGCGTCATTGGGCATATAGACCGACGCCATCGTTAGGCGGGTGCTGCCGACTGTTAAGCTGGCAGCTGTAACGTCACCATTTGAGTAGTTGGGTAATAGAAAGGTGTTTAGCTCAGACTTTACCAAAATACAGGTTCTGACCTTGCCCTCATCATTGGCTTGGATGAGCTTGTACCCCTTAGTCCCCAATCCACAGATCCTAGAGCTATTGACCCAGGGCTCTTGGATAAGGACCACGTCTACGTCGCCTTTAGAAAGACGACTGCTTAAAACAGCCGAGGCTGCTTTAGATTTGTGCAGATTTATCTGAAGCACCACCAACATGAGAGAGCTCAGACTTCCCTGCCGCCAGCGTGTCGTCGAGGTCTGGCCTGTTCCGGGGGCTGTCTCTCAACGAGGAGTTGTCCAGAGCACCTGCACGATTTGGCGTGGCGGGAACCCTGCTGTCTGAAGCAGCATCAACGTTAGTGTGCTCAGGTTTAGCCACGATCGTGACGTCGAGGCCTTCTTCGTCAAGCAGGCTTTCTTTTATCGCCGAGTTGTTCGCAGCACCATCGCAATTTGACGTGGCGGATAACATACTTTCCGCGTCGGACTCCTCTGCTTCCCCTTCCGATGCCTCGATCTCCGAGTCCTCCGGAGCATCCGGAATAGCAGCGCGGTGTGCATCGCCACGGTATACGTGGATCACGACTGACCCAAGCCGTAATGCACTCGTCCGTTGCACCGTTTAAGGGGCTCGAGCGCCTCCTTATTCAGAGTGATAACCACCTGTCTATTGGGCCCAACCACATCATCGACCAGATTGACGCCCCAATCCTGCGTCGGGAGAGACGGATTCCAGACCTGCAGCATCTCAAGAATATTCTCGGGTTCTGCAGGGACGGCAGGAATCCATGCCCTTGCCCTTGGCCGAGCAGGAATGTCTTTCCAGTCGACGACATCTAGTCTTGCCCCTGGGTAGACTTCACCCAGTCTTGCAACTGCTGCCTTATACAGTGCGACAGTTCTTGCATCCTCGCACGCGAATATTTTGATCTGACGTTGGTGCCAGCCCGCGTCAGTACCTCGCGGCGGACTACCCGGAGACTCACGCATTAAGTCGAGGAGGGCCCTGCCCATTTCATTCCGGACATACAGCCACCGGTCTTTGGGGATGGACCAACGGTCGTTACCTCGGTTAATGAAACCTATAAGGATTCTGTCCTTTCTTCCGGCGACAGCTTCTCCTGCGATGCTCCCTCATATTTTTTAAGGATCCTTGCGGCCTTTCTTTTATCCCAGTACGCAAAGCGTCGTGGAGATGCCTCTTGGGGGGGATTCAGACTCGTAGTTGCCATCGCGGTCTCTCCCTTTGCGGCGTCGTCCTTCTCTTTCGAAACTCTGAAACCAGGTCGTGAGACCATTGCCCCAGATGTGAAGAGATTGGGTTTCGTAGCAGCGCTTGATGGAAGTTTAGCTTCCGCCGTTTTCTGCTTGACTGCGTAGGCAGCCGCACTGCTGCTTGCTCCCATCAAGTCACTCTTACTTGATAGCAGTTTGGGGGATGACTGACCCGTAGTTTCCATCGCTGTCGGACTCCCAGTTAACTTTGAGGCGGAGTTTGTCCTCCGGCGTTGTGTTTTCGCTTGCTCCAGCATAGTTCTTCTCTGCTGCGGAGTAAACGAAGTCGTTAATTGCTTTGTATTTTGTGTGTTCTTCATCTTGTTCGTACGACCCCTCGCCGGACAAGGCCAGCTTAGGGTCAAGGGTAGTGTAAGGGGAAGTGTGTCGTCCGCCGCGGCAGAGCCCCATACCGCGGTAAGACCATAGTTACTCCCTGAGGCGGCCCGGTATCAGTGAGGCTCCGTTCGACTACAGCCTCCCGGCTGCAAACGTCCAATGGGCACGGTATCGCATAACACCCTGGATTGGGAGGGAAAAGTTTTGCACATTTATATAGCGAGCCGCTTGCTTCAAGACAGACGCTCGCTTACAGCCGCACCTCATGGTGTACAGACGCTGCGAAAAAGACCCCGGTGAGCCCTTAAACCAAGTATGTCAGAGTGGCCCCACCGGGGCTCCCTCTCTTTCTGCCGCGAGCCTAGGTAGCTCACGTTGCCCAGATTGCACGAACGAGGACGCAAGAGTCGGGATTGAGCGCGGTCACTCAGCAACCACACCCCATTACACTCCAAGTTCTTTTCAATAACTTCATTAAATTAAATTACCGCGATGTCGTGCATTATTGAAAAGTGCCAAATTAAAAGCCAGTCTGAACGCTGTGTCGCATGTTGGCTGTGTGACGGGCTTGCCCACGCCAAGTGCGCTGGTTTGAACGGTAGGATTGCCGACGTCATTACTGAGGAAAAGGGATTGCGGTGGTCTTGTACCAGATGTCGTTCGAAAGGAGTCGAACTTTGTAAAATCTTTAGGCACACTTGGTTTAGTTTTCTTTCTTTTCCATTCATTTCCTTTACTTATTTTGTTATGTTGTCGCACACCCTGCTCGGGGAGACCTATCGATACATATCAAATTTTATATACCTTAGAACTGTGGTTATTGCAAAAAAGGGTGAAACTTTTAAGCATTGCGCATTTATATATAATAGATATATGTACATATATACGATTATTTCCTTTCCTTTCATTACTCTATTTTCATTTTACTTTATTCTATAATATTTTACCAATTTTCTATTTTGTTTAATTTCACAAAGTCTAGCCATTTATTTTATTTTATTTTATTTTATATTATATTATTTTATTTTATTTTATTTTTTTAATTTTATTTTATTTTATTTTGATTTATTTTATTTATTTTATTTTATTTTAGTTTATTTTGTTTTATTTTATTTTATTTTGTTTTAATTTATTTTCTTTTATTTTATTTTATTTTGTTTTATTTTATTTTACTTTATTTTATTTTATTTTATTTTGTTTTATTTTATCTTATTTTATTTTATTTTATTTTATTTTATTTTATTTTATTTTATTTTATTTTATTTTATTTTATTTTATTTTATTTTATTTTATTTTATTTTATTTTATTTTATTTTATTTTATTTTATTTTATTTTATTTTATTTTATTTTATTTTATTTTATTTTATTTTATTTTATTTTATTTTATTTTATTTTATTTTATTTTATTTTATTTTATTTTATTTTATTTTATTTTATTTTATTTTATTTTATTTTATTTTATTTTATTTTATTTTATTTTATTTTATTTTATTTTATTTTATTTTATTTTATTTTATTTTATTTTCTTTTATTTTATTTTATTTTATTTTATTTTGTCTTATTTTATTTTATTTTATTTTATTTTATTTTTTTTATTTTAT